>VXBZ01008422.1:262508-284003 GCA_013399135.1 Heliornis fulica | reverse complement strand
CCTCGGCGTCCCGCGTCGGACCTCTGCCGCGGCTGGCGGGGCCGGTGTGGCGGGGCCGGCTGCGGGGCAAGGCTGGCTCGACCGAGGGAGGGATCGAGGAGGCCCGGGGACAGCCAGCCGGTCTGCGCGTCCCGTTAGCACACGGGGCAGAGACAGGCGGCCTCCCCCGCCTGCGGAGCCCCGGTCTCGGCCTTGCCCTGCTCGTCCGGCAGCTGCTTGAGTCGCAGATCCGCGGGGGGCGGGAGGCGGTACCCAGCGCCCCCAGGGCGCGTCGGGGGTCGAGAATAGCGGCCGCCGAGACCGGGGCGGGCCTGTGCTGGAAACGGCCAGTCGTCTTCGGCGGGCCGCGGGGGCCACACACAGCTGTGGCTTTGGTTAGCCCGGCGCCCCGCGTCGGTTGCCGATTTCGAACTCATTTCCCTCCGAATAGTTGCTGATTAATTTTTTCAAGTCAGATTTAGCGCTCGGGGAGTCTCAGAGGGTCTGAAATTACCGTTTCGCTGAGAGCCGGTGAATCGAGCACTCCAGTTGTTTGTCGTGTGGTTGCAGGTACATTTTTCAGCAGGCGTAGGCTGAGGCGGCACCGGTTGCAGAGAGCCCTTGTGACTGTCTGACCTGTATTCATAGCAGACTAGGTTGGAAGTGGGTATAAAGGGGGGCTGCTAGAATATTACTTTTTAGGTGTTAAATTACTCTAGCCTTAAAATCAAGGCTAAATTAGTCATTTACTCAAGCTAGAGCTCTGTTTAATTTTCTTTCAGTATAATATAGTTTTCTGACCATTGCTGAGTGATGTTCAAGACTTGAATTTATAGGTGTCTTCTATCATTAATAGTAAGCTGAATGTCATGTGTAAGTTTCCTTCTTTTTTTTTCTTTCTCCCTTCTAAACCGGATATAATTAGCTATCATAATATTCTAATTATGTAGATCATTCCACCGAGCTCAGTAATGCTACATAGATAATGCTTCTCATTAGCAGGAAGTGAAAATTTTCAGTAATTACATGAGTCCTATAAGGAGTCATAAAGAGTCAAGAGCTTTTTTGTTATTTTTACACTCTGCCTTTGAGGTTCCTTCAGTGTTTTCACAGAAGAGTTAGCTCAGACTTACATCGTATCTGCAGCCTGTTTTCCAGCATTAACCACCTTGTGGTAACTGGCTTTTAGCTGAGAATCTGGCACTAAACTCCTTTTCTTCCTAACGAGAGGTGGTCCGTGTCATCAAACCCATCGTCATTATGTCAGCTGTAGCCCTGCCTGTCAGTCTTTAAAATTTGGTACCTTCCTTTACATGGACTGTAAGATCTCAACGGTGCGCTTAAATTTTCTCGAGTTTCCATCAAAACCAAATCCTCCAAATTTGAATGGAGCCTTGCAGTCATAGGATCATAAATACCCTGAGTTGGAAGGGACCCACATAAGGTTTATGTCCAACTCCTGGCTCCACTCAGGACCGTCCAAGTCAGAGCATGTCACTGAGTGCATCCTCCAGACACTTCTTGACTTCAGTCAAGCTCGTGACCACTTCCTTAGGGAGCCTGATCCCAGTGCCCAACCAAACTCTTAGTAAAAGAACCTCATCCTAACATGCAGACTGCCCAATCTTGCAGTTACATCTCTTAACTGGGTCAGAGAAAGTCCGCGTAATGACCTATGCTGAGTTTTCTGCCTGTACTGCTTAGAATTTTTACAAAGTGGTTCTGAATGCTTAGGAAACCTGAAAATCTTTTCAAGTGAGCAACCTTCAAATTGAGTAGCCCTATCTAATAAATCCTCAGTAGCTTTCCATTTCCTCCAGAGACATTTGATAGCATCTTCTGTATATATCTGATAACCTGAGACTTCTAACCGTGTTGAATTCCTTTCTTCCTTTCAGACCCAAGTTTCCAGCCTGTTTCTTTGGTTTCTCCTTTCTCCAGCTTGCTAATAAGAGATTCTTCGTCTTCCAGTATCTGTAGCATTGATTTCTAGAACTAGTTTTCAAAACCATTTCTATGAAAAGAGTGTTGCAACTTTCTGTCACTACTTTCTATCACTACTCTGTGATCTACTTTAGCTGTGGTGTGGACTTGCACTTGAGAATATTGGGAATGTTTTCAGAACACTGGAAATACTTCAGGGTGGTCATAGTAATTGTTTGGTAACCCTCAGCACACGTCTATTTGATATAGAAAACTACACAACCAGCTAAGAGCAATGCTATCTAAACCTCAAATTCTTAATCTAATTCTTAGGTTGAGTGTCAATGCTAAGCTGCCCCCCCTTCCCTGGATGGGGAGGGTGGGGTGTGTGTCTGGGTTCTAACCTGCCAGTAAGTGGCTTTCACCAAACCCTTTGGTGATCAAAGCAGAACTGAGAGCACAAAAAGCAAACCACAAAAATCCTATTGAAAGCTTCTTTTTGCTAGTTCTGCCCAAGGTACTAGCCTGCTCTGGGTCACCCAGGTGTCATCCCCAACATAAGGGAGAAGACCTATTAACAGTAACTCCATTTAAGGTTATTTTAGGCTAAACTGGATCTTCTCCTTAAAAGAAATACCACTGCTATCCACTGAATCAAATCCACTTAAACTTCAAAACCAGACTGAACAAAAAGGTAGATCAGTTGAACTGTTTGCCAGAAGACACTGATTTAAATTTCAGGATAATTTTAGTGGTTTCCAAATTTGTTTCCCCTAGTTCTAATGTAGCAGGTCATCTCAAAACCTGTTACACCATCAGCTTTTACGTCCTTCCTTCTGGTTCCAGTGCTTAGGTGAGCCCAGAGTTAGTTCAACTTTTTGCTGGTAAAAAATCTGGCAAAAAACCTAACCCGGTTAAAAAGGAAAAAAGTGCCAATGGGTTTCAGCTTGTTCAGTGAGCATCAGTAGTAACTGGAGGAAGCAGCAGCAGCACGCTGTTGCCAGGGGCACCGAGGAGACTGGAGGGAAAGCAGGTCTTGTCCTTCCCTCACAGCAACTGATGGCGAGGATTCAATGCCTCAGAATACATCATCTCACTTCCAGCAACGTAAATATTTATCTGGAACAAATCAAAGCTCAGTTTATTTCAAGTGAAAGAATAAGTGTTCTAAAAGATGATTTAAATTTCTAAAAATCTCGAATTTCTAAAGGAACCAAATTATTTCAGCACTGTTTCACTGGTATGTATTATCCATCTTTGTAGCATGAAGTCAGGCAGGTCATCGTTCTTCCCCGCCTCTGCTCTTTATACTCACAGCGCTCAAAGCCTTCCAGTTCGGAACATAAAAACTCACATCTGTGCCTGTAGTGGCAGAGGCACATGTCCTTGTTTTCCTTTCTTCCTGACTACATAGAAATCTGAACACACTGCCCAGCCAATAAACGTAGAGCATGTCCTGTCAGCCGGTGTTTGCATACTTGAGGTACCTGCCGGAAAGCAAACACTCCCTGCAGCTTTCAGTAGGGTTACGGCTCCTGCATGGCAGCAAGCAGTAGTGCGTCGTGGCTCCTTTCAGCTACAGCTCTGCCGACTGCCGGAGCTCTCCTGGGGTTTGTTAGTTGTGCTCCTTAGTTTACATTTTGCTGTGATCATTTTGTTACAGAACTGTTAGTCTCATTTTCAGGGGTCAACTGTGAGTACCTCAGTACTGGAGGAAAATGGATGTAAATATATTCTTAGCAAACAAAAATCCCTAGAGGAGTTCAATAGCTAGTTTAGTATTAAAGCATAATTTGTTTCACAGAACAAATTCAGATTAAGGCAGTTAACACAGATGACTTAAATTTAACAGTTAACACAGTTAACTTAAAGTTAACACAGCTGGCACTTAAATTTAATGGTGGACAGAACAAAACAGTGCTTCACCGAGAAGGAAATGCTAGGAAGCAGTACATAGGGGTGGGAAATCAAGAACAAGAAATTTATCTGCTTTAAGGAGTATGTCCTAAGAGTGGTGTAGTGACATCTTCTAATGCTGCCTCCCCCCCCTCTTTTGTTTCGTTAGGTTGTTGCTGCCAGCGAAAGACTTCCCCTTAAAGCTGTTTAAATGAGAATGTCCCTGGCGCAAAGAGTACTACTGACATGGCTTTTTACGTTACTCTTCCTGATCATGCTGGTGCTAAAGTTGGATGAGAAGGCACCATGGAACTGGTTCCTCATTTTTATTCCAGTCTGGATATTTGATACTATTCTTCTAGTTATGTTAATTGTAAAAATGGCTGGACGTTGCAAGTCTGGCTTCGACCCTCGCAACGGCTCCCAGAACATCAAGAAGAAAGCCTGGTATCTGATTGCGATGCTGCTGAAGTTAGCCTTCTGCCTCGCCCTCTGCGCTAAGCTGCAGCGATTTACCACGATGAAACTAGCCTACGTGTTTATCCCGTTGTGGGCCTTGCTCATTGGGGGGATGGTTGAACTTGGATATAATATCTTCTATGTACGAAGAGACTAAGTGATGGTGTCTTCAATACTAAGACTGGTACCAGATTACTGGGTTATTATGGTTTAGCCACAAACATGATCTCCAAATTAGAATGCCAAGAAAGAAGCTGGAGACTTCAAACCAGGCTGAAGACTGAAAAAGGAGACTTGTTCCTTTTACTTTTTTTTTTATTTTAAAACTGTCATTTACGCTGTTGTAAATAAAAGTATTTGTTGAACATAACTGTTCTAAGATGATTTTTATTTGTTATGTGGAATAAAGATACAGGTATAAGACTTCCTTAGAGGAACCACAACCATTCTACAGGGAAGGAGGGCTTAAGGTTTCTACTAGTGACACTTCACTCAAGCCATAACACTTAGGAGTACTTGCTGCAGCATGCTAAACTTTAGCATCAGCAACAATTGATAGCCACCACATAAGAGCAAAGGGAATGAAGTGACTCAGCCTTTTCTGACAGAATCCACGTGCTGTCTGTCAGACTGGAAACAAGCACTCCCCTTAAGCTGCATAACAGAGTCCATAGCCCTAGGTGTGCTCGCTGAGGGAAGGAAGGTAGTCACCAGCAGTCTGGCTGGGATCCAGGAGCGAGGGAGACAGTGGTGATTCTAACTCACCAGCACTGTGACAGGCCCAAGCTCCGGGCTGAGGCTGTAATGGTGCTGTACCTGCGGGACATGGCATTTCAACAAGGCAGGCTGTTTCTCAGGGCTGAAGTCTTAGCTTTATGGAGTACTGGCACCCTCAGCTCTGAGCAAATGACCTTGGTTTCAAGTAACATGCAGTGACAGGGACTGCAGGAAGAGCTGGAGCCATCAGGGTATCTTACAGACTGAAAGTGCTTGTGCAGGAGCTATGATCTCACCCCATTCAAGTGTAGAAGTTGTCTAAGCCATATTTAACCCCCACACTGAAGTTACTCATCTATTTACAGTGCCCAGGTACTAAATAATGTCCAGTGAGTAAACTGGCCCCAAGGTAAAAAGTAACATAGCAGGAGGTGACTATATCAGTATCTCACAAATGTACTTATATTCAACTGTACTTGTCAATTAAAAAAAAACAAAAACCAAACCCAACCCACATCTTCCCAAAGTATTTATTTACTGCTGCTGTTTGGGTACACAGATGTGGCATAAATATGTGTTAGAGGCTGCCAAAAGGGCTTGATCTAATAAAACCAGCCCGTTCCATCAAGACCCAAGGGTTCTCTGCTGAGGACACAGGGTAACAAGTGATCTTCAGAAAGACTTGTTGTGTTTCCTTCAGAGCAGATGACTACCTCTAGAGAAACCAAGGAGCACCATAAAAATCTCAGCATTAGCTGATATTAAAACATGCAGATAATTTAACCCCTTTATTGTAATAAAAATGATACATCAACTAAGCAAATCCACATACTCAGCCTTGGCTTCTAAGCATCAGAATTTACGGTGCACTGAAGCTTCCATTTAGACCTCTCTCTTCAGTTCCTTTTGGGAGGTGTGGCTACATCCTTCCCAGTTCTGAGAAACACCTCAGGGAAGTGCCTTGCTCTGCCAGAGAGATGCTGTTCCCTCTCCAGGGGGTTCCTGGGAAAAGCTGCCTGCCTCCACCATCCTTCTGATTCAAGTTAGAATAGTGCTCGTGATGAGGATGGGCTGCAGGCAGAGAGGAAGAGTATCCACCTCAGTATATGTCCTCGTGCCTGCTCATGCAGGAAATGCAAGCCCAGGCCCTGTAAGTACGTATGTGTGGGACAGAGAACATGCTTGATAGGCACAGCCAAGGCAGGTCCCTTAAGCTGCTCTGTCAAATGGAAGCCGGGGTCACAGCTTCCCAGACACAGTATTCCAGGTGTGGCCCATGGCAGTTGAGCTCAACACTGTGGAATTTTTACTGGATGCCTTAAAAATTCATGGAGAAGAAAGAGCATCTCAAGGACCCCCTCCAATGAAGGCAAACTTTTACGAACCGCTAAACAAATCCCTATCAAGTATTTAAGCAGTTAAACATAGAGAGACGCACACTCATGGGTGCTCGGTTTGTTAGGGCACCAAGCGCAAAGCCCAGTACCCCCAGTCTGCCCCTCTGACGACTCGGAGAATAAGCAGCAGTCAGCCTTGCTCACGCCGTGCCAACCCCTTCCCGCTCAGCCGAGCGGAGCAGCTTTCCTCAGTGAAGCTGCTGGTGGTAACAGGCCCACACAACCAAACACAAGCGAGGGGAGAACAAGAACTTCATTAGGCCGTGGAGTATTATTAGCACAATGGGCCACAAATGGTGACTCTGCCCCCTTAATAAACCCCTTCTGGTCCACAGATGTAACAATTATCTGAAAGTTTGGCATCTCTAATTAACTGGAATCCAACACTGTTGTTTCAAATCTCCCTTTAATTGCTGCCTCTAATTCAACAGAAAACGATCAACAATTTTGGTGTTTTGGTTGGCTTTTTTTTTTTTTTCCCCTAAGTTTAAAAGCCCAGAAATGAATGAGAATGACTTTGAAAGCCGAAGCAGATGTTTGTTTCTGGCACCCCACAAAAATCACACACAAACTGATTTGCTTCAGCAGATGGACACAGGACACAGCTAAGGGGAAGTGCTCAACTTTGGACGTTGCACATCCTTACAGAGACACTTCAACAAGAGGAATCTTCCCTTCTGAAGCAGGATTTAGTATCTGGTTTAACTGACCTGAACTGTGCTGGCACCTTCATAAACACAGTCGCACTTTGTGGTATCAAACTTGGTTCAGAAGGATTTAGGATACAAAGTACACTGTGCATGCAGTGACCTCTCCAGAAGCTGTTGCAGGAATTACCTCTTGGTGCAACTGCCCCATTCTCAAAGGCGCCATTCCCAGCTTTGCAGTGCAGAGAGTTCTCTTCACACTCTGATCAACAGACCTTCATGCAAAACAGTGAAAAGCACATCGGATGCAGTTAGCAGGGAGACGGGGAATGATGCTGCGCCAATCTGCGAGGCATGGGCAGGAGGAAATGACAACTGAGTCCCCAGCGCACAAGAGAACACCCTGTCTGTTACCTGCAGCAGCTGACACAGGCATGGAGGAGAGGACTTCACCTTCAGTGGCTTTGTTTGAAATGCAATTCAAAAGCTCACCCTTCTGAAACAAAACTGGCAGTATTAATGGTATGCTGATGATATATAGTGCACATATACTGATGCTATCTATATATATGGAAATAAATATCCTACATTATTTCTCTTCAAACTGATGTACATGTGAAAGTAGTAAACAAAAGTTTGGAGTAAACTCATGGAAATTTTCACATTTTCCCAGTTTACACGTTGTGTGTCACAAAGGAATTGATGAAATTTCCAAGGCTCACGGAAAGTCACAATTCTAACAGCATCAGGTGTTACCTGTTTTAACACCACTGTGTTTTGGGACTAAATACCACTGCTTTCAATAGTCAAGCTCCCTGCATAAACTGCATCCTCAGAATTAGTGGCATGGAAAGCACAGCACTGTCATGTAACACATCACACTTTTTTAACTAAGATTGAGATAAAAATAACTACACAGACTTGGCAAAAGTGTTTGTGCCTCTTCCACTGTAACCTTCGTTTTAAGGTTCAGATTGAGTTAGTCTCCTGTAGGATCCAAACAAGCAGAACAGCATAAGAAATAAGGAAGAAATTAGAACCTGAGCTTAGTTTATCTGTGTTAGTTTTTATCTCAGTGTTCCTTCTGATGTTTATAAAGAAATCACTGCTAAATGATGGGGCTTAATCTAAAAAAAAAATCTTATTTCTCAGAATGTCAAGTGCATCAATTAGACACAAAAGTGCCTGAGTGTTACTGCATGCTTAGGATACAGCCTTAGTAATCTTATTTATATCAGCCTTACGCACACAGGTCTAATTGATGAGGCTTTCCTTTTGCAGAGACACTTCAGGAATGGCTCTCAGTTGGCTGCATGTTTTCATCCCAACACAGCAATAAGAAGCACAGACTGTAAAACACAGCCCTAAGTTCTACCAAACACTGTTCAAGTGGACTGGAAATTAGCTGGTGAAAGAAAACAAGAGTTCTTGAAAAATCAAACTTGATAAAAACAGATGTTTAAACTGCTGTTTTAATCAGTGTTTGTATCAGATTATCATAACTGTACACCAAATATTAAAGGACTAATTAGGACTAATGCCCTCATCAGTAGGCTCATCTATCAGCACAACCAGAACATGAGAAGATCAATGTTTAGCTGGCACTCAAGTACAGCATGGCTCCAAAGCAGAGGAAATAGATTAGCATCATAGCACAGAGAAAAAACAGTGGTTAGAATAAAATACACTGAATCTGCAAAGTGATCCCTGATGATTCCAACAGAATTAACCACCTAGATATTGTGGCCTTGATCACTGCTTCTGAACAGAATAAGAAATACTTTGCATTTCTAAGAAAAAATTAAATGAGTGACTGATGGGAATCAAAGTTTCCCAACATCTCCTAAATACGCCCCAAGTTCAGTGGGATCTGCACAGAGTATCAGTATCGCCTCTTACAGAGTTTTTAAAGTGCATTTCATCTGCTGGAGAAAGACAGATAAAATACCAGTTGAACACAGTGGCTTACAATCACAGAAAACATTCTTGGCAGTGACATCCACAGCGAAGCATGGATCAGTGAGAGCTTGTCCTTTCCATTTCCAGTTTGCATACATTCCCAGTAAGGTAACAGGAGCTGGTCTGCCTAAAGACACGGTTCTCTACATGTCTGACCACTAGAATGAACTCATACCATTACACTTGAGAAGGCCACAACGTTCTTTCACCACTTCATCAGAATTCACGGAGTTTTCATCCTGGTAGGGTCAGGTGGTAGTCTACTATCTCAGGACACTTTATTTTGCCAGCGAGCACAGGGAAAATACGGATTTATTTCAATCAATTCAGCATCCTGATTCACATGCCGATAGCAGAAAACAGTCCTTTTGATCACTGAATGCCAGTCCTGTGTTTCTTGGAAGACTTACTCAGTTTTCAAAATCTGTAACGTTCAGATCTGTTTCACAGCACTCTACCATTTCACGTTTTCATTTCCTACATCATTTGCAATGCCAACTTATTTACTGTGCACATGTATATCTGCTTAAAAAATCAATTTTATTTATCACCAAGGAATTCTTTCACAGATAAATACTTAAATCATCACCCTCTGAAATAATACTTTATTTCTAATACTAGATAGAATTAATATTTCATTTAAAGAAGTATTGAAATATTCACTAGAGTAACAAGGAAGGGAAATCTGCATGCCAGCAGTACCTGTAATGAAAATGCTGTTTCAGAGTCAATTCGCAGGCATTCGGAGGGCTGGGGGATGACACAACACTGAGTAACACTCGTATGTAACACATGAAGTCAGTTGCCAGTGAAATGCAAAAAATCCAGTAATTTTTTTAATTAAAAAAAAAAAAAAGTAGCTACCATCTCGAAAGCTATTGGCAGCAACAGTAACAATGCAATTCTTTGCTACCCACAAATATGGTACCAATATCTAAATTTCAGCACACCATGTCATTAACACCACTGCGAACGCACAGATGTCAATACCATTGCAGCACAGGCGACAGGCCTGAGCAGATTTCTCCAATCTGCACAAGAACAAGGGCCAAGAGAGACAACTAAAACACTAGAGATTTCCACCAAAATAACAGAAAGTAAGTGAAATCCCAGGGAGGCTGAGGGGGTGGGGGAGGGAAGCAGTAAGCAAAGACTAGTTTCAGTCCATCAGAAGGCATGAAAGATTTATTGCTGAAGCAGAGGTCTGAATATGAAGCTGTATGTGGCAGGAATAAAGGTTATTCCAGCACAGGACCACTTGAAACCAAAGCAAGATCTTTGCCAGACTAATGGGGAGCTTAAGTTCTCAGAAAAGCTACTCCCCTCTTAAAAAGCAACCATGAACATGCCCCAGGTAGAGGACAAACCCCCCATTTCTCTAAAAAAGCCACAGAAGAAGTATACATAACATCACCAGTCAGCCCAGACTGCTTCCACCTCTGAATCCAAAGGCAGTTCTGACAGCCAATGGCAATCCCGGTGCTGCCTGTATTCTGCCTGCAAAGAGTTCTGTCTAAAAACTATAATTTCGTCTGTCTCAAAGAATAAAATATGCTTAAAACTTGCAAAGCCTGCCACTTTTTAAAAATGTCTTAAAATTCAGAGAAATGGGCTAAAAATATAGGCAGTTTAGAAGCAAAGTTTCAGAACCAAGACATACCTGAACAGAAGTCTGGGGCTGTTTCAGCTAAGACCACTGAGCCAGTCTTCAAAAAGAAAAAAGTTCTACTCTTAAGCATAAAGTTGTAGTTGCTAAACCATTTTCAAAGATTATTCACACACACACACTCTGTGCAAGGCCTATGATGCAGAAAGTCACTAGTGGTCAAGGGATATGTTTGTACTTTACTAAAATCTGACAGATTAGAAAGAAATACTTGAACCAGAATGAATGATCAGCATACAGATCACCAGCATGCAAATAAGACTTCTTTTTTATGACTAGTTTTTAATTTTTTTGAAGTAGTACCTAGCAAGACTGGTTTTGATAAAGCTGGAGCCTTCTGCTAACCCACTTGTAAAGCTGCAATGCTTGGTGCAAACCACAACCTGCAGCTCTTCCCTTCTACTGCTCTCCAATGGCTGGCACAGAGAACGGGAATGGAAGGCTACAGAGCCCTGTGGACAGCCATAAAGGCAAAGAGATTACAGGCAGAAGCTTCCAGAAAACACAAAGGGAGCTGAAAACACAAAGGGAGCTGAGACCACATTTTTATCACAAAGTCTCAAATTCTCAGTGAACCAATTAGCTTTACAAATCGGAATCTGCTACAGTAATAATGTCACACATGAATCATTTGCTCATGGCATGAGGGGAAATCAAGATCCCTGAGGCTGCAAAACTGGTAATAATCTCTTAGCCAGCGTTAAAGACAACAGCAGTAAGATTTAAGGACATATTAGCCACATCCAAGAGATTCATGTTTCTATTGCTTCTATACTATGTAATTATGGCTATGTAGGAGAAACATTTAGCAATTCAAATACCGATTTAACTAATAATTATCTGACAGACCTATTTTAGATTTAAACAAATCAGGGCACTCATCTGTTAAATGGCTGATTTTATTGCCAAGCGCAAGTACGCAGCAACACTGAGTTCTAAACAACCTACAAGCAACAAAAGGGCCTCAGGTAGTTGAACTAGACATCACCTGGAAATCACATTGTTCTATTGCTACAAATGAAGCCAAAGTGAGCACTATGCATCAAAGGTGATAAACTGGGTATGTAAAGATGTACAGCTTCTAGAAAGTTACAGGGAAAAACACAGAAAAATCCACCTCAGAGTTACAGAGGGCTTTGGAAGGAACAAGCCTAGGATCTTAAGTTTTAAATACTTAGTTGAAGGACAGGCTGTAGGGCAGTTTACTGCTATTTGTAGCTACCTGAAAAATAAACATCATTCAGACATGTCTGAACTATACAGTAATATGTTACACAAAGAATTAAATAAGTTAAAGGACAGAGGTCTTGCCATTACCACCTCAGATGCTAGCTAACGTTGAAATCCTCTTCCCCCGAACACAGCTTAAGGGAATGCAAGCGTTCCAAAGGCGGGGAGAGGGGAGAACAGTTAACTTGGACACCACATTTTTTCTTAATGAAGCAGCTCTTGCTTCCAAACTGGGCCTCCTGAGGAATCTTCCTCCTAGGAACATGGGCAAGTATCTTTATTGCCTGGCGCTATCAGCTTAGGGAGCAATTCAAACGTGTCTCGGTAAATTACATGTCACTGCTAAAGTTGAGGCTGTTATAGCCTGGTAAGTAACCATTTAAATATTCTTTGTTTTAATTTTAGTCAGAAAACAGATTTAGGTTGGGGGATGGTGGTGTTTGTTTTTGGGATTTTAATGTGAAAAGGAACTTCTTTACAGTGGCTTGAGCAGAGGGAAGACAAGCACAGAAGAGAGTCTCCTCCTTTGCACCAGCTTGTCCAGGGAGATGCACAGTTACTGGTGCTGCTCCTGGAGCCTGCGGTGCATCCAGCTATCCTCCAGAACAGGGGAAGGTTTGCCTCTCTGTTCCACATGAGCATCTGACAGCAGTTTGGGGAGTGCCTTTAACTGATTTTGCATCCTGACTAACCTCAAATTTACAAAGAATGCCTCAGCTCTACCTCAGTTTGCTACAGCACCTCACCCCTCAACGGCGTAAGGGCATCCTATGCATTAGTGCAGGTAGAAATGTAACCATTTAGAGAGGCAGTTTAACTGAATTATTTTTTGCAGACCCAAAAATAATACCAATCTGTTATTATGAACCTTTATTAAGCGGCTCACATTTCAGTATAAATCACACTAAAAAGATTTTTAAAAAAGATATTTACACTACAGTGCTGACACATTTAAAATGAAAAAATTGGTATAAATAAGCTCTATGGAAAAGCCTGGAATTGTCAAAAAGAATTCTGGCTCATCTTACAAAAAATATATATGTTAAATGTCAGCTCTACTCTAAAACCTACAACTCAAAATTATTTAAAGACTTCTTTATGTTAAACCTGCAGTGTTTACAGTGCATCTGGCCCTAAGTGCTTTGATACTTCACAGTTATGGACAGGCACTGAGGAATGTTACAAAGCTACATAACTATTTTCTGTAACAGATGCTAAGGCAAGTCACAAACTCGCCTCACAGAATTTATGAATCTTTACATTATTACATCGTTAACTTTAAAAAGGAATTTAAAACCATATATACAAATTTAGCACAAAAAATCATCCTCTCTTTGTCCATGCAGTTTGGGGTACGATGAACTATGTTGTCTTGTATCATCTGGATGTACGTGACCTCCAGGGCATAACTTGCCTTGTAACTCCTTGTTGCCAGGTTCAAATTTAGAATCCATTTCCAACTTAAATGCTGTCAATTCAACGTGATCCAACCTAGTCTGAACATTCTGGCCCCCAACGTCACTAGGTGCCACCATCTTTTCAGCCAGGCCAACATTCATGGGTTCCTCTTTTATCCGGTGAGACGCGATAGGTTCGTGTTTTATCGGCATGAGTTCCTGCTGCAGGTACTTTGTCTGCAGAGGATCTGAACATTTTGTGCCTTCGGAGGTATTTTTGCTCGTCGTACAAACTCTGCTGTCACTCTGAAGTCCAACAACTGAAGACTTGGGGTCTGCAGAGGTCCCTACTTCAACAGTACTTGTATTTTGAGACAGTTCTTCCTCTGAATGATACAGCTTGAGCCGGATGTGCCAAGCCAAACTGCACACAGCTGAAACTGTTTTGAACTGGTGCACAACATTCCTTGGGATAAAATAAATGTCATTATCGAATAACTGGATTCTGGCATATCGAATGCCTTCCCTTCGCAGCTGATTAAGTTTTGCATCATCAACCCACTGGACACACTGGAGGGAAAAAAAAAAGGAAGGGGGGGGAAAGGGGGAAAACCCTGATTTAGGACTCTGAGGATACCTGATCAACAGCTCATTGGAAGCTCACCTGTGAGAGTGGAGGCTCATGCAAATCTAACTGCATTCGCTGAACTACCTCTAGGAAGTCTTCAGCATGAAAACAAATTACATCTTTGGTTATACGAGGCTGCTCAGACCTACAGAAGAACAAGAATTGCAGTGTCAAAGGCTGAAATGATAAAAAACACCAAAATACTGTAGTGTAACCTCTATTTTGATGAAAATATGGTTGACTAAAATGCAAAATTCTCAGAATCTCATTAAACTGGTGAAACAAATTAACAATTTCTTTACAAGTGGCAGTAAAATGAGCAATGAAATGTCAGCAAAACTCACTAGTTTTATTTTTATTGACCTCTGCCTGCCTTAGTGCCAAAAGACAGATGCCCCAGACATGCTGGGCTTACCCTGTCAACACTGACAGGATACACCCACCAGGTACCTCAAAGGATGCAGCACTCTGATTAGCGTTATGGCAAAACATCACTGCTTCATATCTTGGCCTCCAAACACCTGGTTCAGTCAGTAGCAAACCTGAACCTACATTAAGCTGCCACAACACTAGTAAGCAGCAAATACTGGTGTCCTCCACCAAACACCTCTTAAAAACACATTTCTATTTGTGCTTACTAGAGAGCTACGGAAGAGCAACATCTGAATTCGGGTTTGTCTGTGTAATCACACTATTCGTAGAATTCAACTCCAGTCCCACAAGACCCCCCAAAGAAATGCACATTAATGTAATTACTCTACAGACTTTACCACAAATTAGCTAAAGAACGACAGAACCAGCTACAATCCTTAACTTTCTGATCTAAAAGCTCAACTCAGTCCTTCAATAGAAATACAACCAACACGTTGATGGCTTTGAGGGATATTTGGGGTTTTTAAAAATCTTTTTGAAAACGTGGTGATAAGAAGACCTTCTTTCTTCACCCTTTGCTGAGTCCTGCAACTGGCTTGAGTAAGGCAGGACCCAGTACTGACCCCTGGGGCACACAACTAGCTACAGGCCTCCAACCAGACTCCACGCCACTTATTACACACACACACACACACACACACACACATTAGAAAACAACAAAAAAAAATCAGAAGCACAGTGTTATTAATATTTTAAGAAGCTGGGAACGATGTACAATTTATTGAGCTTTTCAAACTGACATGACATGTTTATGTTATTTAGGTCATGACCTCAATAAAGCAAAAAATAACAAGTTTGAGGCTATTTCCAGGGTGGGGAGCTGGGGCAGAACCACCCCAGGCCAGCTACTGAATTATGCTAGGGAGAATTTTCAAACCAAATATTTTATTTCCAGTTTTATGAAGACTGAAATGTCTCTATTTCAGTCTATATAGTCCCAAAGAGCATTTAAGAACTAAAAGCAATAAAATTACAGAAACAACTCCAGTCAATGGCGCACACACACAAAAAAAATAATCATCTAGCTTTTATAATGCAATCATGGTTTTTACTTTTTAAAACTATGGAGTTAAACACCTGGAGTTAGTATTTGTAAATAAAGTTAATAACCACAAGGAATATTTGCATTCTAAAACAACTTTGAACCAACACAATATTTTCACAGTAGTGTGTTTCACACACTGCATGGAAAAAGTATAGTTATTTTAAATCATTCTCTTTCTCAGTCCATACAGATACATATTTGTGTATGTGCAACAGTAAGCACTACTAAATATGTGCTGCAATTTTATCACAAAACATGACATTCCTTTTGCAAACACAAAGAAAAATTGCCAGAGTATTTTTAATTCTGTATTCAGAGATTTGAAATGTAGAAAACCTGGATATTATATTTTATAAAACCTATAGTTTAGGGGTGGTCCCAACCTCCAAGTAAAGTAGTAGCAGGATATAGTTAGATGCCCAAAAAGACATTAAATCCAAACCAAAAGATGTCTTCAAATAAAGTCTACTATAGCACTAGATAGAATAGTTAGAACTATTTTTGGCATTTTTTTTCCTTTAACCTCATTCTTCCAAAGAGCTGAACTCTCTTTGCTGTATCATTTCAGAACATTCAGGATTACAGGTTTTACCCCGTACATTTCTGATCTAATGCATGAATTCTGGTAACACAGAACAAATTCCTATGATCGATCATACGAAAACCCACTGACAAGTTCACGCTCCGGAACATAAACTTCAAAGTGGTTTGCTGAAGCACAGGACAGAGGAATTTAATTTTGCAACAACAATACCATGAAGTGTCTTTTGCTGTCCCTGTAAAGGCCAAGCCAAACTCCTATATAAAAATCTTTTAGAATCTTGCTGGCATTTTTAAAGCTCTGGAGCGTGCTTGGTATCACCCACAAAAGTGGCATCAAATAATGAGCAGGATCACGCCACCAGTGTTTATCAGACTTCAGGGCAGTGCAGACTGTAAAATGCTCGCCAGCAATTACCAGAGGTCTTCTACCATTTGTAGATATTCACAGGAATATAAAAGAACACACTCCATTTTTTACAAAACATCAAGTCAAAAGCTTGCTGTATTTGGTAAGGCAAAACTTTCTTTTCTTCTGTCGAATACTGTGTTTTGTTCCCAGTTCTCTCCTCTGTCCCCAAGAGCTGCCTTCTTCCTTTCAACAGCGCTGTTCCACTCTGCTCTGAATGACACTAGTGATCCCACTTCATGAAACCATTCATGCCTATCAACTCCTAATTCAATTCCCACATTTTTACTGTGGTCATACCCCGATCAACCCTGGGCTATCTCCAACTTTCAGCTGTGTTCAACTACTCAAACACATTTTTAAAAAAGTAAAAGAACAGATTTTACAAAGTTTCTGTGTATGTTTCCTTAAAAATTAATCTACTCACAGCTTACAAATTATGGTAAAGCCAATATCTGAAGATATTTTAATGTGTTACATTAATTAATCATGCTTCATTACCATAAACCCTGATTAGGTCTCTTCACATCAGTACAGTGAAGTGGAAGTGGAAAGAAGAAATAATCAATGAGGTCAAATCAAGCTTTAAATCTGTCACTTTTGTGTCCACTGTATTACTTTTTCTTTCTTCATCTATGTATGCCAGTCCCAAATTCTTTATTCTACACTACATTAAGTTTTCAGTCTTTACTTTGAATTGAAATGCTGATACTTCCCACCCACACCCACCCCAAAACTGAAGCACTTCAGTTTGTTGGGGAGTTTTTCCTAGTTCTGCCTACGTTTATTTTTATCAAAATCCTCTACACAGGTTTTAGGTTTTTTTTCCCTAACTCTTTTTCCAGATTTAAAAGAAGATTTAATGGAGGTTGAACAGCCCCCCTTTTCCACGAGTTTTATGAGAGAATATGATACTCTAGATCTGAAAAACAACAAAATTTATTTTTAGAGTCTAAATGAAAACAGAATGATTTCCAAGGGAGGAGGATGTTGTTATGAAGAGATAGGCTGAGAATGGGAAGTTCCCACAGGCATTTCAGTTACTATCAATTTAAATTCTTATTTCCACAGACATGCAAGTTCAGAGGGTTTTGTTTAGGGGGTTGGTTTTTTATTGATTAGTTGGTTTTGTGGGGTTTTTGGTTTTGTTGTTAGGGTTTTTAACTTTCTTTGATTAAGCTTTGAGCCTGCCTCCCTCATATGTGCAAAGTATAACTTAAAATAATCAGATCTACACAGTATCTCAGTTCTTGCCCTCAACTCACTCCAGCTTCTCACAGAGCAGGCAGGAAGTTTAAGGCTGCTGATATTAACTGAAGAGGAAGTAAACTGCAAAACCTCAGAGCCCAAAATAAAAACACATTAACATCTGAACAATCCAGTTCTTCAAACCACAGCTATTCCATTTTCTATCTCAATGAACTCAGGCACTGTAAGACGAGTGTCCTGGCTTCTGCTGGAATAGAGTTAATTTTCTTCCTGGCAGCTGGTGTAGTGCTGTGTTTGGGATTTAGGATGAAAACAGTGCTGATAACTCACTGATGTTTTAGTTGTTGCCAAGACGTCAAGGACTTCCCAGCCTTTCATACTGCCCTGCCAATGAGAAGATAGGAGGCACCCATGAAGCTGGGAGGGGACATGGCCAGTACAGATGACCCAAACTAGCCAAAGGAGATATTCCATACCATGACATCATGTTCTGAAGGGCAGGCTGGTGGGGGAAAAGTAGGTGCCTCTGGGACCTGCAGTTCTGATCTGTACAGTCTCAGTGGAGTGGTTTGGTGAGAAACTGCATGGAAGTCCTGTTACTCTCCCTTTGCTGTCCCAGTAAACTAGTGTTTATGTATGCAAATGTTATCTCCAAAACTAAGGTCATACTCCCAAACCAAGGTCAGAAGATCCCAAAAAATGCTTCTTAGATCTGGGCCAGGAAGCCCACATGATCATAGGCTGGGGGCGAAGCTAAAATTTAAACAGCTCTGAACAAGATGCATCCATTTCCTGAAACTTGATGGGGAATTTCAAAGTCAGACACAAAAGAAAATCACAGCCTCCAACAGGCCTCTTCCTCTGTAAGTAAGTCAGGGTTATAACAGCCCTGACTATGAAGCAGAAAGAAAAAAATTCTGCTCATCTCCAGACAACACAAGGAATTGCCAAAAGGGCTCAATGTGCCCTTCTGAGGAGAAACTCAGGTCAGCCCACATGCACTATTTAAAGCAAAACAAACTGTAAAGTTTGTTTTGCTTTATTCTTACATCTGACTGACTCAGTTACAGCAACTCAACTTTAGCTTCAACCACACAGCCAAACCGTACCCGATCTAGCAGAGGGCACACAAATACATCTAGTGTATACAGAGGGGAAAAAACTCCACTGTCTACTAAGTCTTCATTAAATCTCTAATACTAGATTAATTTATTCCTTGCTCCATCTACCAACTGTGAATGGAAATACAAGCAAATATATTTCAAACACCGAAGTGAGGAAGTCAAGCAGCACCTACCACTCTCCACAATGCACAGCCTTCAACACTCCCACCGCAGCTGTAGTCTGTCGCTCAAACCCTTGACCTATGTGATCGGCATGGGCTCGTGTCCGGTCTTCAAACAGCATTTCACGGGGCTCACTGGTTCGAGGTAGGTACTGCAAGTTTTTTATTTCATTGGTAGTTCTGTACAAAATAAACATTATTAGTGATAGAGATATGTCTCACTCTCTTAGTTTCTACCCATAGTGGGTAGGTTTGCTTTTCTCTCTTCAGTGAGAAAATACAGTCAAAAACCCCAAAACAGTAATTTAGGGCAAATTAAAAATGTCTATGCAAACCAGAACAACTATGCAATGAAACAATAAAGCAATGTTTAATAAAATAACCCAAACCTAGCTCCAGTCAGGGCCCTGAGCGCACTACGAGGCCCTGAGGGCTGAACAGCTTCACCTGCAGTCTCCACCCACAAACCCAAACTGCCCAGAACTTCTAGATAAACTCAAGCCCAGGCCTTCAATCCTGGCCTGAGCCATGCTGCAGGAGGACTGGTTTTTACTTCAGCTACAGGTGTACTGGGCTACACACATTTCAAACCTTGACCTCAGGACAGCTTTGTCAAGACAGACCTGCCTGGCAAACACTGGACCTGCTCCTTGCAGGCAGACTGACTTCCTTGCTTGACCTCAGACCTGCCCCATCACCACACATTTGCCTGATGCACTGGAGTCTGGGCTCAGTCTGGACCCCAGATGTGCCCAACATGCCTACCCCATCACTGTGAGACCAGGCCCTACTGGAACTGCCCGCCCCTCCAGCTTCCTGGCTATTAGGTATATATTTCAACTGTGCCCGAAATACCTCATGGTTTATGTTTCTACCAAACATCTGGGAAATGCGTGTATGTTCCACATTGAAGAAATGTGAATGAGAAGCAGCAAAAGATTGTATCTTCAGGGTTTCATGAAAATTAAGCAAATGCTGCAGAACAGGAACAGCGATACAATACCATTCTCTTGACCACCTAGAACCAACATTGTGTGACATGTTTTCCAAAGATCTGTTTATAATCATAATATAACCAAGGTTGGAAGAGACATCTGGAGACTGTGTAGTGCAACTTCAACCACTGAACTAGAGTGGGCTGCTCAGAACCATGTTCAGCCAAGATCTGACCACCTCCAAAGACAGTGACTCCAAAAGCTCTCTGGGCAACCTGTGTCAGTGTTCAGACATCCATACAGTAAGCTTTTCTTGGTTTTGGTTTTCTTTTTCAATGTGTTGTTGGTTTGGTTTTTATCTCCTTAATCTATACTTCTTATAGAATAATTTCTTGTATTTCAGTTTGAATCCATTGCCTTTGGTCATGTCTCTGGGCACTCCTGAAAAAAGCCCTTCTTAACAACCTTCCATCAGATGCTAATACATACTGGTAAGTTCCCACTGAATCTTCTTTCCTCAAGGGTAAATCCTAGCATTCTGATGCTCACCCTTCATGTCAGCACCTGCTCCAATGTGCCCATGTCTGTCTTAGGAAAGCCCAGATTTAGGCATGGTCCTCCAGATGTGTCTCACCACTGATGAGCCGCAGGGAAGAACCATCTCCCTCAGCTGGCTGGCAGTGATCTTCCTCATCCTGTCCAGGAGGCTGCTGGCCACCTCTGATGCAAAGCCACACCTGTGGCCAACCTGTCATCCATCCACCAGGATCCCCAAGTCCTCCTCCCTTGGGCTATTCTCCAGCCAGTCGGGCCTCAGCCTGTACTGGCACACTGGGGTATTCCTCTTGGGTGCAGGGCTTTTCACATCCCAGTGTTAATTTCATGAGTTCACTAGGCTGGACTATTTCTACAGCCTCTTAAGGTCTCTCTCACTGGCAGCACGACTCTGTGAGGTGTCAACTGCTTTTGCACCACCTGCCAACTTGCTGAGGGTGTGGTCTGGCCCATGATGCCGCCCACTAGTGTGGATGTTGAGCAGTAGTGGCACACGGTATTCATGTCTGAGTTGCTCCAGTAGCTGCTGTTTCCCAGCTGATCACAGCCCTTTCAGCACAGCAGCTCAGACGGTTCTTGAACAACTTCACAGTCCATCTCTCTAGTTTCTCCTTCATTAATTTGTGTATTAGGATGCTACTGGGGTAGTGATCATCTTGCCCCTCATGTTTGATATGGTGTCTTTCCCAGGATGAAGGTGAGGATGAGTGGCCTGCAGTTCCCCAGGTCATAGTTCTTACTAAGTGGTGTGACATTTACTCTCTTCCAGTCCTCAGGAACCCTTGCCAATTGCAATGGCCTTGCAATGACAGTGGCCGGCTCCTACAGCCGACTATTTATGAGTCCAGGTCTCATGGGCTTGTGTCGATCTTCTCTGTCTACTATGTTCCTCAGACTGACTATCCTCCACTGAAGGCATGTAAGCCCTTGCTCCAGACATTCCTACTGTCTCCAGGACCTGACACTCCTACACATAAATCTCACTAGTAAAGATAAAGACAAAAATAAAATCAGGTATCTTGCCCTTTTCCATGGCCTTTGCCTACAAACCTTTTGCCCAATACAGCAGAATCATAGAATCATAGAATTTTAAGGCTGGAAATGACCCCTAAGATCATCCAGTCCAACCATTAACCCACCGCCACCAAGTCTACCCTTAGACCATGTCCTCAAGCACAGCATCTACC
>VXBZ01008422.1:221650-261314 GCA_013399135.1 Heliornis fulica | reverse complement strand
GATGGAGAGTGGCTTGGCAAGCTCCTCCGCCAGCTCCCGCAGTATCCTCGGGTGGATCCCATCTGGCTCCACAGACTTGTGGGCATCCAAGTGGAGGAGCAGGTCAGCGACTGCCACTTCTTCAACTGCTGGGACTTCGTTCTGTGACTGCTGGGACTTCGTTCTGTGACTGCTGGGACTTCGTTCTGTGCAGACACCTTACATTTTCCATAGATCTTTTGCTGCCTGTATATGCCTGCAGAAGTCCTTCTTGTTCCCCTTCACATCCACTGCCAAATTAAACTCCAGGTGGTCTTGTGCATTAACTGCTTCATGGTTAGACAGTGTCTCCACATTCCTTCTGAGGCATCTGACCCTGCTTTACTTCTTATATATTTCCTTTTCTATGTTTGGATTTTGAACAAGAGAACTCCAAAGACGTTACATTTCTCATGACATGTAGTATACAAGTTCTGCAGAGGACATCCCTACTCTTCTACACAGCACCACACCAAAGCTTAAAGATGTCATTCAGTGGTGCATTCATTCCAGTCTCCTGGAACCCATCAACAGCTGTTCACATCTCTCTGCAGTTTTCCTCCTGAAATTCCTACTAAAGCTCCAAAAATGACCAGCACCATATTTAGTCAATTACTTGGTAAGCAATTTAAAAAAAAAATACCCATCTTTAAAACACAAAGAAACTTATATTTTTAGATTAATATTCAGAAAAAAATTATACTAAAATATATTATCAACTAGTAGAAGGTTTGGGATAAAATGAATTTGTAGGGAAAGAATACTAACCAGACATTTATCAAGCAAAACAATTCAACATACCTCTTCCTTTTGAAAGGTGACTTTGGCATGTCAGCCACAGGGATCATCTGTTCTCCTGGACGTACCCACATAATGGGACCATCATCACTGTCTTTACGACTCTCTAATTTTAAACTAGAAAGTGTTCCCCATGGCAGTGTACACTAATAGGAAATACAAGCCACAGTTTTCAAGTGAGTTACTTTAAAGACTTTTTAAAAGTAGCCTTTATCTGTCATGATGAACACATTTATTACACCACTCAATTATCCAAGCATCACATACTATCACTTTATTATAAGAGTACTAGGCAGTGTATTGTCCCCTTTCTCCCAACCCATTCCCTTCTGTCCTTACTTTTAAGAAGGGTGATTCTTCCAACATATCAAGGAATTCAGGGAAGTAATCCCCCACTTCCTCATCAACTGCTCCAACCAGGCTGATCTGTCTCATTGGGCCAGCTCTATACGTACCATGAGAGTATGTTCTTTTTACCTACAAGTAGAATATGACAGCAAAAGTTATACCAAGTCCACTACCACGCAAAGACTACATTCAATAAACAATCCTTAATCCCTAAACTGTTTTTTTCTGACTGATATTAGTCCTACAGTCTTCAGTATACGTAAGATTAAGTAAATTACTATGAACTTAAAGAGAGAAGTTCCTATTAAAGATACATGACAACTTGTATTTATTTTCAAGTCTGAGGACAAGACTGAGTAATTATTTATTGACTTTCAAGAAAATAACATTCCAAAGTAGTACCAGTGAAAAGTTATTAACATATGTTCTGCTGCTCAGTAACTAGCAAATAAGGATCCTTACCTGGATTACTCAAGTCTAACAATTTACCTTTTTCTTGTAACAGGCAGAACCCTGAATTACAACTAATTAAAATTCTAAACACTTCCACTGCTAACCATGCACTTCAAAATGGTCTCTGTGCAGGCACATTAACTGGAGCTAATTATCACAGTGACAATAAGGCTCATAAAACGTTAATACAGGAAGAGAGAGAGTAACAGTTGCTCCATTTTACTGTACTATGCTAACGCATCTTGTGCTCCCTTAAAACTTTAAGGGCTAACACACATGCTTCATGAAAACCCTTATTTTGACTTTTTTTCAATAATCTATCATGTTACATCAACAAAATACTTAGGCACAAAATTGACAAGGATCACTTCCCTTACGCTTCCGATCTCCTGTTTACTGGCTGAAAGACACAGCGTATTAGCAGATTAAATATGACCAGATCAGAACAGAGAGAAGAGAGGATGGGTTGCAGCAGAGACCAAGTGAGGCTCCAGACAATCTGCACCCAAAGAAAGAAAAGGAGGTACAAGAAAACCAGTTCATGATCTCCTGCTTTGCTATGGCCCTCACCCAGACTATTAAAATTCCTAGTAACTATGGCAGTGCAGAAACAAGGACTAAGACATGGAATACCGTGCCATTACAAGAAGCCAGACTGATGTAACCAGCTTTCCCAGGACTCCTCAGATCATCACAGTCATCATACACACCCAAGGAAACCAAGGGCTGACTAAAAGTAGTATTCTACAAAATGCCTGAGCTAATGTAATGATAAGCCACCACAGTCATACTGAAAAGCACAGTACTGCCGGACAGAAGTATTCCCCTATTCCCCACCCAAATCCTTATGTCAAACATTCCTGCAGCTTTTTTTGCACAAACAAATGGTGATTTTGTGGGAAAACCCAGTCATTTCTGCTGAATCCGTGTAAGCACAGTCCTCAGCACTGGCACAGAGCATAAGGAGCTCACATAGCTAAAGCAGCAGGACAAGGAAGGGTCACTCATTATTACCTTAGTGGCTAGACTGATTCCAAAGTAACCTAAAATCACTTTCTGAGGCCACGGAGAGTCAGAAATGTTACTGAGTTTACTGATAAATAAAAGACCTAAAAGGATGTTTCTTACATTCATATAAGTGGTTTAGCATTCCACCACTGGGGCTGTTCAGCCTTGAGAAGACTGAGAGGAGATGTCATCAATGTTTATACATATCTGAAGTGTGGGAGACAAAGGGAGATGGCCAACTTCTTTTCAGTGGCCTGAGGGGACAGGACAAGGTGCAGTGGTCACAAGTTGGACCACAGGAGGTTCTACACTGATGTGAGGAAGAACTTCTTCACAGTGAGAGTGATGGAGCCCTGGAACAGGCTGCCCAGGGGTGTTGTGAAGTCTCCTTCTCTGGAGACATTCGAGATCCATCTGGACACTGACCTGTGTGACCTGCTGTAGGGAACCTGCTTTGGCAGGGGGGTTGGACTCAATGATCTCTCAAGGTCCCTTCCAACCCCTATAATTCTGTGTTTCTGTGAATTCCAAGCCAGGACATTAAGTGCCTGTTTTCACTGATTCTCCTGATTAAAGAGAATATTTTTTCTGTGTTTTTGTTTGCTTCCTTCTGCTATCTCTTCTATTCTCATAAGTAACAAGCAATAGGACAAGAGGAGATGGCCTCAAGTTAAATCAGAGGAGGTTTAGTTTAGGTATTACGAAAAACATTTTGACTATAATGGTTGTCAGTCATTGGAAGAGGCTGCCCAGGGAAGTGGTTGAGTCACCATCCCTGGAGGTATTTAAACGTGTGTAGATGTGGTGCTTGGGGACATGGCTTAGTGGTGTACTTGACAATGCTAGGCTAATGGTTGGACTTGATCACAGAATCACAGAACTTAGAAGTTGGAAGGAACCTAGTGGACTAGATGGTCTTCCATCTAGTCCACTAGGACTNATCACCCTCACAGTGAACCTCCTCTGCTCCATCTTGCACCCATTGCCTTGTTCTACCATTGGCCTTGATGATCTCAAGGGTCTTTTAAAGCCTAAATGATTCTGGGATTCGCACAGTATTTTTGGGGAAGTTACAGAGTTTTCATTTGGAGTAGTTCCACACTAGTTTGTCATTTGTTGACTGAAGTGAAGCTAGGAGAGGCTGTGAATCTTCCAGCTAATCAACTCGCCCATCTGGCTCATGTACCACTAGGTGCTGGCAGCAAAGCTGAAGTCAGTTCACAATCTTTCCTTAAGGTGGATCCATTAACAAAATTTCTTATATATTCCTAAAAAAAAAGATCTTGTAACTGAAAGTTAAAAATGAAATAACAACTCAACTTTTTAAAGTATTATTTGTCAATCTCAACTCACTCCTAGCTCTCCTGACGCACCCCCCTTCCCCCCACCCCCACCATTCACCAGGTATAACAGGTTTTTTAAGGTTGCTTGGGAGAGATGAAATATATTTAAAAATGTGAAGATGTCACAGTTCCAAATGCTGAAGCAGTTTCTTCTAGGCTCACATTCAGAGTCAAATCATTGCAAGTAAACACTCAAACATTTTATTCTGTGTAAGTACTGTGGTGGGTTAACCCCAGGCAGCAGCTACCTTACAGTCAGTCCCCTAACTCACGCACCGCTCTCCCAAAAATATTAGAAACATGGGAGAAAACAGTAAAAACAAGGAAATGCATGGGTACAGATGAAGGCACTTTAATAGTTGAAAGAAAGTGAAGGAAAGTGAAGAGGTAGTGAGTGTTGAAAAAAGGCCACTTGCTTTTTTCCTCTTCACTTTTCCCCATCAAGCTATCTTCCAGACTGCCACACGTAACCCTTTGCTGTCGTCAGGTTTTCATTGCTGTATTATTTTTATGTTGGATGGCACGGAATATCCCTCACAACTTCCTGCCCAACCACTCCTACAGACCAGGAGGTCCAGAATGGGGAAAAAGATAAAGCCTTGACACTGAGCAAGTGCTACCCAGCAACATCTCAAACACCACTGTGCTATCAACAGGTTTAATCACAAATCTAAACCCCAGACCCATAACAGGGTGCTCTGAAGACAGCTAGCTCTAACCCATCCAGTATAAACAGAAAATAAATCCATACAGGTGATGAAAGGGGAAGATCCACTCTTTCTTTCCCCTTCTTTCCTGTTAGCAATAGGGCTTTAGAAGGTGCACGGGATGCAAGTTTAGGGAACTCACGTGATTTTAATCCACAAGTTACCTGAAGAATTTAGCTCTTTTATAAAATTATATAAATAAAAATTAAATAAAGACATAGGCCATAATGCCTGTCCAGAAAGAACATGAGAGAATCCAGAAGGAAGCAGCAGCTGTTGGCAGTGAAAAATGACTCATCTCTTCCGTGGACTGGGTTATAGGATCCTAAAGTCTAGACTCAGGTCAGGGGTGCTATTTAAATGACACTATCTTAGATTAATGCTAAGATTTAATTATGCTAAAGAATTAGAAAAATATATATGAAAAGGTGAGGTCATTCCTAGAAGGAAGAAAGAGCTATCAAACAAAATTCATTCTTACTCCAAAATCTGACTGCTAAGTAACAGTATGAAAACATAAAAAAAATCTTTAATTGATGTTTGATGAGTGACAAAAGTGATGTTAATCCTCTTAAGGACAACAAAATAAAAACAATCTATAGCGTTAGATAACAGCAACATTTTCCTTGTCTTTTACTGTCAGCATCTTTTGGCTGCTGTGTTCACAGGAGGAGAACAAGATTCCTCTGTATTTCTGACCTCATAAAGCCAATGCTGATTGTTTCAAAGCTGAAGATCATCAAACTCCACATAAAATTATGCACTGACCACAAATCAAGTATCACACACCTTTTTATAGACAATCTTGAAGAATGCAGTAGTATTACAGGTTAAAGTGTGCCCATGTTTTTAGAATGTTACAAGTTTCCTCAAATACCCAGAACTATAAAGGAAGAAACCAATGACATGGAGATCTTCTGGCATAGGGTCAACATGATCAGAATCAATACACACAGACAAAAATATCACCAATTAAATGAAGTATAATACAATGGACAAGTAAAATAAATAGAAATAGCTGGATAAATACAATAAAGTATAGCCTAACTTCTTTCTTCTCATGTAGCTTAAATTTCAAGTACGTCACCTAAAAACATACAAAAGGAGACTGTCATTCTCTTGCATCAAGGTAATGGAAAATTATGACAACAAAACAACTACTGAGTTCAGAATTAGTAAAACGTGAGTGCTACCTGCTTGTGCAACTAGTGTGACATCAATTGATTTTTATTCTAACTTAATTTGCTCACTTTTAAGTAAGAAGTTCTAAAAAGTAAGTATTTTGATATAAACATCTTGCTGTTTAAAAGAATATGGGTACTGATGACAACAATATATTTCAGCATTACCATCCTACAAATGGGAAACACTTTGCACACTATATGTTAGAAGATGTTTCCTTTTTTTTTTTCATCGAAAAAGACACAAACTGGAAAAAAGCCAAGAAAAAACAAACATTTCAAGGGATTATTTTAAAAACGTGAAATAGGGCAAATCACAACCAAATATATTTTTTTAATACAGTAAGGTGGGATTTTGCTAACTTTTTCATGTGAGAATTTTTAAGGTCTGCATTTCCTCCCATTTTTCAGCTTTAAAATGAGGAAATCTGGAAAAGCAGTCCTCATAGAACAAAAAAAAAATTCCAAACCCACGGAACCCAAAACCACTTCAAGAAACCCACAAAGAAAGCCCCACCAAACACTAACAAGAACAGCAAAAACATTAAATCACCATTAAAATATGCTGGGAGATCAGAGGGAATAGTGGAGCTTCCGTTTCATTACACAAGCAATGAGGTTAAACATTTCTATCTCAGATCTGAAACCATCTAGCTTAACCCAGGAAATCTCACAACTCAAGTGCTAGTCACGAAGACAGGCAACACAGCATTCTTTTTCAGATTTTTTAAAAGGGCCCAAAACATTTTCTGTTCCTTGCCAGCTCTTTTCAAGTCCTTTAGTCCTTATGTGTATTTTCATTTCCAAATGAGAACTGATACCGAAGATTCACTTTTGTTGAACTAATATTAATCAGAAGTGCCCTGAGCTTAAACATACTTGCAAATTTACTTGGCTACTTTTTACTTTTAAATCACCTATATTTCATGCTACTTTAAAAAATAAACAACAAAAAAGTAAGGAGTTTGTTATCAGAAAGACTTTACTCAAAGATGGTCCATTATCACTAAAGATTTAATGTCAACAAATATACCATTTCCCAGTTGGAAGTTTCTGGTAATGTAATGTAATTTCATCAGTGTCCCTTCATGTTTTTTATGTTTCACCTTGCAGCTGAAATCCTCAAGTAACATGATGAAAGGACAGACATTTTTAAAAGCAACATGACATGTTACTCTGAATTTTGGTGACAGAAAAAGTAAAGCAGCTAATAAAGAATTAAAATATGTCATTTAAGAATACCATCAATTCAATATCTTCATGAGAAATTATCTTTGTACCTCAGGAGGATAGATGACGAATGACAAGGTTCAATTTCAGATCCTGTACAGTACAAATATCTATGGTTCTGCTCAGCTTTGGGTTTGTTAACACAGAATATGTGCCCAAAGAGAATAACATACAACTGCCATTTTGTATTTGTTGGTTGAAACTGTCTAGAAGCAATCCAGAAAGGTAACTGTTTTCTAAGTGGAAAACAAATGCACATGTGTTGCAGATCTCTAAATGTCATTCCCTGAGAACAGATTCTTTGTTCAATGGCATTAAGTGAAAACTTTTTTGGCTTGGAAGACAATAGGCTACCACTGTCTATCAAAAAAAGTCCCTTACACAGCTTTACAGACTATTTGATAAAAGCAGAGGCAGGAATACACATGCTTTAACAAGAGCTAAAAATCGTTTTTCATCATCTGTAATAAACGAGTGAGAAAAAGGCTACACTCCGAGTAACTTGCAGGACTTAACAGAAAGCAAACTGCTACTGTACAGTTTCAGTAGCTTTCAGAACAGACCCATAGTTTCAATATAATTTTTTTTCCTGAACGCAGGAAAATAACACAATGTATGAAAACAGACACTGTACAAATCTTACAGTGATAAGAAAACGAACCACTAACCAATTATTACAGGTTTTCTTTCAAGAAAAAAATATTTCCAGCAATTCCCCACAAATACAAGTATTTTCAAGCAGGATTTCACAAATTAAATTTCACTCTGCAAAAGATAAAACTTTTATGAGCTAAGCAAGGAGAGCAGCAAGAAGAGGACAAAATGGGCTAAAAGAGAACAGGAATAAGGAGCTCTGTGTCCAGCACTAATAAATGAGGACAACCACCCATTTGAAAAGTCACAGCACAAAAATGAAGTCTCATGATTACCTCATTTCCTCCTCTAAAACATATTAGTCTCAATAATACCTGAATAGCCAGTGTCATGCTGTTGTTAACATAAGACAACACAGAGCAAGTTACTTCAGACTGGAAAAAAGTACACAAAAAATTGTTTCTCCCACCACAGAAACTGCCAGTTGTTGCAGAATGAGACTGGTTGTGTAGTCCTGTATTCATCCTTGAGCTATCTCTGGCATAGTAAATCAATATATTTGCTAACTCAGTAATAAAACAAATCACTTGGGAGCAGGTTAAGTCTTCTGTTGGATTAACGAAAACTGGCTCACCAGTTTGAGAAGCACCACTGTTTGGCACAAGAGCATGCATCTAGGAGGAAAGAAGCAAGATGGACATTACATTTCAGCAACCAGAGGTGCTAGAGTGATTCTGATAATTTTCTACCTACACATTGCATAGTGTAAAATAAAAATGCCTTTTCCTAAACTGATCAGTCTTACCAATGAGTATCCTCACATACCCTAGAGTATGAAGGCAGTAAGCTAAAAGAAGCAAAGTTTTAATAAATAAATGAGAACTCAAAGTCACAAAACAGATTCTTCGAAGCTGCAAGAGGGTAAGTATACCATCTTATGGGTGTCAAGAGAACCTAAGCCGAGACCATTTAACCTAGTTTCAGTTTTGAGGAAAAAAAAAAGTTAGGTGCTCCTGCCTTAACCACCCAGAAAATGGTAAAAGCTAATAAATAGGGGTATGTTTTAAAATACAATTAAAAAAAAAGCCAAGCTCACCTTCCTTTCTATGATAGGATAAGCTTTTTCAGAGGACCAGTACACACACCTTAACATTTGGCATTTGCATTAACATTCTCAAAACCACTACAGAAACATAGTCTAGCAAGCACTGGACAGTTTTAACTTGTTGTGTTCCCATAACTACCAATATTGAAGGACCTCTGTGGTGGCACACAGCAGGGATCCTTCCTTTAAATACAATGTACACTTGGAAACCTACGGGTAACAAAGCTGCAAGACTGTAACAGGAAAGATCAAAGCTAACAAGGCCTTTAATAAACTGCAGAAGGGATCTGAACACACAGGATATAATTCCATTTGAATAAAAGCAAAGAACTGCACTCAGATATATATAATTAACTGCATAAACATAAATAAAAGAGTGACTCATTTAGGAGCTGCTGCCACAGCAAATTAAACTGTTCTGAAAAAGCCAGGAGTAGGTAACAAAGAGTAATAATTTGCACGGCCCCTGAAGCAATCTTTTCACACCCCTTGGCAACACCACACCAGGCAGTCACTGTCCATTTTCAGTACTGTATTTTAAGAAAAGTAAGGATGTCTGAAGAGAACATAAGGGGAGAGCAGTAAGACCAATGAGGATGTAACATGTAATGGTAGACTGTAATAAGTCATATTACATTATTTAGGGAGAGGAACAAAAGGAGCTGTTAAGCAATCTTCAAATACAGAAAACACTGAAAAAAAGATATAAAATGCTTGCCTTGACCACTAAAGGGTGGAATAAAAGGACTGGCAGGAGGATGAAGATAAGTAGACAAACGAGGGAAAAATATTTTTCAACATATTCCTTTGGGAAGTGTGAAATTACCTACAGACCTCCAGCAAACACATCAGACAAACATTTTTCAGATGCAGCTTAAAACGAGCTGATCTTGTCCTGAAGCACAGGAATTGTTGGGTATTACTCAGCATTTTACTTCGCCTGTACAAAGAAACTAGCACTTGGACAAGACTGCAGAACAGTAAAATCAATCCATTACACAGTGTTACAGTTAAACATGAAGTGTGTGCTTTGAGGTTTTGGCAATGCAATAAAAATACACATTTGCCCAGCATGAGAACACAGTAATGGGCTCAAAATAGAGGTACTTGTCTCAACAGCACTAAATAGCTTAAGGGATGCAAGCTGCAAGCAGGTGGCAAAAACTGACCTTCTCTGAAATCCTCCTAAGAGCCTGACAAGTGAGACTCACAGCTATCAGGTAACTGATGCAACTGTTGCCATCCACACAAACGATGAAGCCCAGGGATGTACCCATAGCAGAGTCTTCCACCATCTGAAAGTGACTTACAGGAGACAAGGGTACCCAGACTAAATCCATTTTGTGCAACTATAGGCACAGTCTAAGCCTTACAGACAGTTCACAGGAGCGTAGGTGTTCCACTAACTTAAAAATTTTAAGAATTAAGGAGTACTTAAATGTAGGCCCAAGCCAGGTGATAAGAAATCCCAATTCTTCTTTGCCCCAATCTAGAAGTAAGTTCTGATCAGACAGACCAGTTCCAAGACAGGCCCCATTCTCCTGGGTCTGCTCTAACTATTCCCACAAGCTTCTACCCACTTCTAAACTGAAATGTGAAACTGTATTACTTCTGACACAGGTATATTGGGAAACGGAGAGCTCATTTTCAACCCTACAATTGTGATAACTAAGTATAAATTGCTCAAGAGATACAGACTTTCCAGAACAACTTCAGAGGACCTTCAACAGTTTTGATCTCATGAACAGAATACACTGTGGAATCTTCCTCTTACACACAAATTCAGTGATTTGAAGATATGCATTACAACAACAAAAAACCCCAACCCTCATCTGCCACAAAACAGAAGGTGGAAGTTTATGGAGTGGTACTGAAAGATTCAACTTCAGAAATAAAAGCTCTGATAAAATACCCCATAAAGCTTTCCATTTTGTGCTTAGCTCATGCCTCCATTTTTTTTTTTCATACTTTTTTACACCTTATTGGAACGAGACCACAGGAGAGCATAAGATGATCAGAGGGCTGGAGCACCTCTCTTACAAAAGCAGGCTGAGAGAATTGGGCTTTTTCAGCCTCGAGAAGAGAAGGTTCCAGGGAGACCTTATCGCAGCCTTTCAGTACCTAAAGGGGCCTACAAGAAAGCTGAGGAGGGACAGTTTACATGGGCATGGAGTGACAGGACAATGGGTACTGGGTTTAAGCTGAAGGAGGGCAGATTTAGATTAAGTATTAGGAAGAAATTCTTCCCTGTGAGAGCGGTGAGGCCCCAGGACAGGCTGCCCAGAGAAGCTGCAGCTGCTCCTGCCCTGGCAGTGTTCAAGGCCACCTTGGATGGGGCTGTGGTATAGTGGAGGTGTCCCTGTCCATGGAAGGGGGTTGGAACTAGATGTTCTCTGAGACCCCTCCAACTCAAACCAGTCTGTGATTCTGTGATCTTTTGCAATACTTACGTTTGTCAGTCTGACTACATGTGCTACAATGAATTCTCAAAAACATCCAAAGGATCTCACCTACTGAAGTAAGCCTCATTTAATTGTTTTAGTTCAAATTAACAAAGCAGTTTAAGGCTAAAGGTTGAGGTAGTTTTATGAAGTTTGCTTTGAGTATTTAAGTTCCTACTTAGACATCAAAAAACAACTCACCTCTTAGCAGACACAAAAACTGCCAGACTTAGCTCAGGACAACAGAACAAAGCAGCACTGAGCATTTGCAATGTAGGAACAGAAAACTAAATCTATGATCTCACTGACATACACTGCAACAGCACACTGGAATCCCTTTAAGATTCCAAAGAACAAGACAGGAGAATACTATCAATCTGCACAATATTTTTAGTACCTTTTATAAAGGGGTATCCACTGAATCAGAAATTTACGTGTACAGAAAAATAGCTGAAGGTTATAACCACAAACCTCATAACTCTCAGATTCAAAAAGGTCTTGTCATATCCCTGCAAGTTCACAGAATCACACAACTGCAGGAGCTGGAAGGGACCTTCAGAGATCGAATCCACCTCCCCGCTCCCCCGCCCAAAGCAGGTTCCCTAGAGCAGGTCACACACATAGGCATCCAGACGGTTCTTGAATATCTCTGGAAAAGGAGACTCCACAACCCCCTGGGCAGCCTGTTCCAGTGCTCCATCACCCTCACCATGAAGAAATTCTTTCAAACACTGGTGCGGAACCTCCTGTGCTTCAACTTGTAACCATTGCCCCTTGTCCCAAAGGACACTGAAAAAAGGTTGGCCATCTCCCTTTGTTTCCCACACTTCAGATACGTATAAACATTGATGAGATCCCCTCTCAGTCTTCTCCTCTCAAGGCTGAACAGCCCCAACTCATTCAGCCTTTCCTCACAGGAGAGATACTCCAGGCCCTTAATCATCTTTGTGGCCTCCTGCTGGCCTCTCTCCAGGTGATCCATGCCCAGAACTGGATACAGGACTCCAGGTGAGGCCTGACCAGGGCAGAGTAGAGGGGGAGGATCACCTCCTTCGACATGCTGGCTACACTTCTCTTAATGCGCCCCAGGATTCCGTTTGCCTTCTTGGCCACCAGGGCACACTGTTGGCTCATGGCCAACCTGTCATCCACCAGGACCCCCAGGTTCTTTTGGGAAGAGCTCCTCTCCAGCAGGTCATCCCCAGCTTGTACTGATAAAGCAGTGATGAGCACTCTGACCCAGTATCACTGTGACTTCTGAATTCTCATACTTCTTCCTAGACATCTTTAATACTGGCCCCAGTCAGAAAGGCTAACAAAACCATTCAAGTAAGACAAAATAGGCAGCCAGAATAAGACCAAAAGTAATAAAGGGAAAACACAATCAATGGCTAGGCAAGCAAGATACTGACTTAAACACTGCAGGAAACAACGATGCTGCAAGGAAGATGAGTGTGTCTGGTGTACACCTGCATATATTATTTACACACAGTACACCCTTCATGTTCGCAAAAATAGAGGGAGCCAATCATCTTCTGCCAAGCAACCAAACTCTGACAAGTGATAAAATACTACAAAAACTAACTGAAAAACTGAGCAGAAAGCAAAGGAAAAGAAGATATCAGAACTAAAGCTCCAGCCAAGTTATATATAGATTAGAAGACAGACTATGAAGTTGAATGCTATAGTAAGTTTGGTTTCTTTCATCTACTACGCTGTCTCTCTCTCCCTCCTTCACTTACAGAAAAACAGGAAATTGTGATCTCAGAACAAATGACAATGGCACTGACTTAACTACAGATATTGACAAAGATATTGTAATAGCAAGTTAAACCATCCTTTCAGTAAAATAATTCCATTATAATTTACAAAAGTAATATTTTGCCTTTTCTAACTATTTATGTAGGGCAGAACTATTTATTTCAGGTATGCACATTAATGCTGCCCAACACAAGCTGGACTTAAAGAACATACTTAAAAAGGATAGACCCAGCCTTTTTAATACTAAATTACTTTAAGACTGAGCATCTCTAAGAAGCTGCCCTTAATATATTCCCTGTGATTTTTACTACTGAGGTTGTGAATGTTTTCTTAACCAGCACAGAAAGTGTTGTTGCAGAAACACTTCAGTTCAGCATAGCCTTATGAATAACAGACACCTGAAACTTGCCAATAAATGCAAGTTTTCCATGTAAATGTTTGTTTAGCCAAAGAAAACAAACAAAACAAAAAATAATAAAAAAACCAACACTGTTCCTCAAAAAGATGACAACATAACTTACACTTGTATTCATCATTACTGTCTAGGCAGTGAAGAATTAAACTAGTTTAGAGGTGTTCCATACAACATCTAGATAGGGAGTTAGGCAGGTTATTGGATGCTGAAGTTGATATACTGAAAAAAGCAGCGAGTTTCTTCACAAATTGTTTCATAACACCTTTATATAATACCCTCATCACCAAGGTGGTAATTAAGTTATTTTTTCCATTACCTTTGAAGACCAAACTATAAATAATTTATACACAACAGTAATCTATCTTCTACAGCAAGTTAATAAATATCAGAGGTGATGTTTAATCAGTAGCAGTTGTTAAAGAGGCTGTACAGTCATTACTCTTCGAAAAAAAAAAAATTCAAAAGCTGCCTGCCATCTTCTCACATAACCTAACAGCTTTCAAGAGAACACAACTCACCGGGGGGAAACGTGACGGACTAAGGATCAAAGTAGTAACTACATTAACCACCATTAAGTTCTCCTTTAAGAATAAATTTAGAAGCCTCAAACTACAAATTAAACTTATTAACTGTGCCTGATGCAGATTCTACATATAACATTTTTCTACTTTATTAAAGCATTTCAGTTTTATCAAGTTCATACAAATAAACTACATTTCAAACATCCAGTCACAGCTAAAACATTTTAACTCTCCAAAGCTCAAGCTTAAACTTCAGCTACAGAAACAAATCCAAAACAAACCTACACACACACATGCAAACACTTCCCCTCCCACATAAAATCCAATTTTGTGTCTCAGTTAATAGGTTCCTTAAGTTTAATATTTCAGAACTTCAATAATTCCCTTGATTCTAGTCTTCTGTGGCATCCACACAGCACAGCTAACAGTAACTGTATGCTAAAAAAAAACCGCAGTTCTTTGAAACCATTGTATGACTTTAGAAAGTAAAATGTATAACCTCTTACCTGAGCATGAAAATTTGACATAGTCGTTGTCTCTATATCTTTCTTTCCCAAAATCTCCATTTTCACTGGTGAATTGGGAAAATTAAATGAAAAGTAGTCTAAAAAGTCAGGTAAATAAGTAGCTGCCCCATGAACAATACCCATTACATAGTAAGCTGCACAGTTTTCATTTTCACTAAAAACCAGACCCACAAACTCTTCTGCAAATCTCTCCATCTCCACAGGAGATAAGTGGGAGAGTTCATTACTGTAGGCATGGATAACTGATGCACCTCCGTTAGGCTGGTGCTCAATATGAATCAGCTGTTTGAACTCCAATGTGTCCAACCTTTTGAGTTTATTTTGAACCCGTGGCTCCTTTAACGAGACAAACGGAAACTCACTGTTCTCTGGTATCTTGGACTCACAGTCCTTCTTAGGATCCATATTTTTCCCATTGAAATCCTTAAGATGATCACCTATGATGCCTTTGGCTTCCTGATCCTCAATATCAGAAACCAATCCTGAGCAGATGGTCTGAATGGATTTGCTGTACATTTTTGGACGCTTCCTCTTCTCATTCTCTTTATGTTTCTTTTTCTTTTTCTTCTTCACTTTTTTAATCTGTAGCTCCTCTGCATTCATTTTTGGTTTCTCCTTCCCACCTACTGAAAGGAAAAAAAAAAAATCTGTTAGGTATATCTTCATATACAAATTTAAATATCAGGATTCAGTTACCAGACCTCTCAATGTGGCACATACAGAGCAGAGACCAGTAATAAGGGTCACAGTGTTTATCTTCCTGAAAATTAGTAGACACACAGTCTATGTTCACATTTTGACTGAGAAATAAGCTGGGAGGGAAATAACAAAAAACCCACAAGTTTCCCATGACTGCTTTCATGATGAATCACAGTCCTTATTCTTACCCTTTAACTGATCACCAGCAATTACTGCACCATAAAGTTCAAAGATATTGTATGACAGCTGTCAATAAATGTTGCCAAACAAGGGGTTTACAAATGGTCAGTGGGGATCAGCCAACATCAGCAAGCTGCTCACAAGATGCCAGAATCTACCTTTGTCAGATGGCTTTACATGGCCACAGAATCACAGAGTTGTAGGAGTCGGAAGGGACCTTGAGAGATCACCAAGTCCAACCCCTCTCATAGGGAGGGATGCTCCAGGCCCTTAATCATCATTTAGTTCTTCCAGAACTAAATAAACTTTGCTGAAATACAGAAACACCTAAAAACAGACTTCTACTAATAGAAAAATAATTAAAAAAAAAGAAATCACCAAAAAGCAAATGCTCACAAAACAGAAAACAACTCAAGTTTACATGATATACAAGCTGAAGAGAAAACAAATTGTTACGGCCTGAAGATAAAACTAGGCATTTGGGGATAATGTGTTCAAGCGATTTCCAAGTTAAACAATCTGCCTTGTTTTAAAGTGCTTTTCAAGTGCTTTTGGGGTGTTTCATTGGGGTTTTTTCCCCAAGTAATAAAGACAATAGTCAAAAATACTTGTCACTAAACTGCCCTAAAGTTTAGCGGTTGAAATCACTTCACGATTTGATAAACTGAACAACTGGACAAGTTATAGAGCAAATTACACTCAAAACAACAATTCGGGATCAGAGGTTCAGAAACAGAAGTCTAGAAGTTTAGTCTTGCAGTGAAATACACAATTTCTAAGTAATCTCAAATTCACATGACTTAGCCAGTCTACTACCATGCTATGGTAGACTTTTCAGCTTGCAATCATCAGGCCACATTTGGGTTTTTTAAGGACACTGGTGTAATAGATCAAAACTGTTGGTGCATGGCATCACACATCCTTGCTGATAATGAAGACATTTGGATATGGAAACTGCAGATACTGGAAAGGAGAACAGGCAATTAAGACACCTGCCTCTGAGCCTCTTGAGGTTTGTGATAGCAACTGCAAACATCTGGGATTTCTGACATGGAGGCAAGTGAGCTAGTTATCTCTCTAGCTATCTATTTTCTCATCTTGCAGGGGAAAACTGCCCTGAGGTCACTCATTTCTTACTTAGCCCAATCAAGGATTTCTTAACCCAATCCACAAATTTAAGAGCTACAGTGACTTCCTTCACTCTCTATCAGATTTAACACAGCATACTTCATAAGCACAACTTCACTTTTGGCTAACCCAGTTCAACTGCCAAGAGGCACAACATCATCATGAAATCTGTCCTTTCATTAGGCTGAAGTTAACATAAAACCAGCGTGGGCCTCTGCAACAGAACTGCTTCATTGGACAGAGGCAATATTCACCATTTCCTTGTTAACATCTTCCCTCTGCACATGAGCCTTTACATCCCTCAGACACAGAAAGCCTAGAAGAGCAGCAATGTGTGAACAACCAACTACCTGGACCTTAAACAGTTCACTGAAAACAGTTCACTGTAGGGTGAAAACAGTTCACAATAGAGTGCCAGGGTACTTCAGTGAAGTGTCATCACCTGACAAGTACCACCTACTGCTCACGTTCTGGGATGTGATAATGGCGTCATTATGGCACCAGCTCCATTATAGAATCACACACTGGTTTGAGGTGGAAGGTTCCAATCACCCAGCCAGTGTGGGAAAGAAAAACAGAAATGGTTTGTGACAATAGGAAATTCTACATTACAGACTTAAAAATCTCAATCCAAATCTCAAAATACATGCTACAGAACATAGATTCTTCTCCTAAATACATTCTGCAGGAAAACACAAGGTTCCTTCCAAACGAAGTAGTCTAATCATCACTAAAGAGCACTAAAAAGAGCAAACCCATCATCTCAAAAGCAGTGGTGCTTTTAAGACAGAAGCAAAACACCCCAATGCAAGACACTATCTAAATCAGACATAAATCCATCTGTGTCAACAAAGATGAAGTTCACAAACAGATCCAGAAACCTTAGAACACATTTTGGTTAACCTGGCATACACCTCTGCAAGTACTCAAAACCTTCTTAACAGCGTTTACACCAAGTCATTTTTCAAATTAAGAACATTTATCTTTCTCTGCATTTGTTTTCACACCATCTCCATGGAACCTTCAGAAGGGAAAAAAGCTCTTAACAGCAGGCTAAAACAATCCTTTTTCTGGTACCTAACACAATTCTGCTCCCACCTTGAAATTTTCTGTTAATAATATAGACTGGTTTTACTTTTGATGACAGACTTTAAGAGTGATGCCAGTTACATACATATCAAGTATTAAAGTTTGTCAGTACACACTTTCCCAGACCATGAGAAGTTCCAAAATGGTATGCACAACTTGAAACCAAATAAATACTTGCTAGCAGCCACTCATCTCTGAACATATCTCTCTTCCACAGAACTTCTGGATCTCTATATATACCAAAGAGAGAACTGAGACCACTTTTAATCCTGAAACACCTGGAAACCAAGAGGGCAACAGACACTGAAGGAACAAAAGTCTATATAGCCAAAAAACCAAACCAAAAACCACACACCAGATCTACAATGGCAAGTAGCAAAGACCCCTGAACTACCTACAACCGGGAAGAAAGATAGAAAAAACAAAGTAGGGACTATCTCTACTCTGGGACACAAAACATGAATCCCTTCAAGGGTCTAAGTTACTGATGCCACTGAAGAGGAAAAAGCCTTCAAACACAGAAGTCAGAAAAGGATTCCAGATTTATTCAAATCATTACTAGAATTAAAGACAACAAGAGTAAGACTTAGTTGTCTAAAAGCACTTCAAGCAAAAATTGAAAGATAATTTCAAAAACTGACAAGTTGTTTTGAGCCTTTTTCAAACTCAAAAAGGATTATGGTACTGCATACACATGACAAATTATGTCAAGAACACTATTTTCATACTGGCAGCAAATGACATACTTGGGAAAAGTTATTTTTAGATACTTCAAACACCTTTATAGAAAAAAATACATTTACAATGTTAAACAGAAAACTGGAAGAATGTCAAATTCATAATTTGTTTGGCCTTCAAATGCAGATTACGATACAGCTCAGCAGTGTAAGATCTTGCTGCTACAGATGGGTAGCACCCACTCTCCTCTTCCACTGGCTCCTGGCACACAGTCCTGCACCATTCCTGGTACTGACCCATGCTCGTCTGATTACACAGCACATTGAATTGGCTTAATGGAGCAGCAGGAAACGGCTCACTTTGCTGCTAGATTTGTGAACAGAATGGGTTCACAGCATTGTCACATAGGAACTAGAGCTTGGAGACCACCAACAGAAGGCAATGAGAAGAAGCAGAACTCACCTCTCATCAGTGGCAACAAACCACTTGATCTATAATGCCGTAATTTTAAGTAGAAAAATAAAAAAAAACCTTCCCACCCCAACACTACCTTAGCATGATATTGTAACTGGACTGTTCTATGAGACAGGACCAAGTCTACCAAGTTTAGCAAACCTAAACAGAAAGTTTCCTAAACCAAAAACCTGAACTTTTAAATGCAACATTAAAGTTATATAACTACTCAGGTTGATTTTTAAAGGTAACTATTAGTAAATTTAACTGTAGTATGGATGACACTGCAATTTCTTCTCTCTGTCCTTTATTACAGCACCACCCACTCTCTCACTGTACAGTGCCTGTTCCAAATACTTCTTCAAATCAACATATGCTGAACTTTAGAATATTTGTGTTCAATTATTTTTGCACACGACCAAAGTTTTCCCGAGGAATATAAACACAAAATGGAACCTGATTTCTAGAAGTAGTAGTTCTCAGTAAAGAATTTCACAGAACAGAGGAGGCAGCACATTTCTAGCCTGAGGATTCTGCACTGCTGAATTTCAAAGATCCAGTCTTAAGTAGGTGTTTAAAGCTGCAAAGAAGCTACAAAGACTACAAGTGCAAAATTGCTGGAATACTGGGATTGCTATCAGCAATGCCCAATAAAGTGTTTATCTTAGTCCTCTTTTACTTCCTACATAAAGACACATTCAGTCATTTCTTGGCTGCAAGTTATCAAAAGCAAAGTTTTTAACAGTAAAGCAAAACTTGCTGCTGCTTCCAAACCAAATGCTTCTGCTTTGGCCCTTGGCTAGCAGGCACCCAAACAGAACAGCTGCCTTCCGTTTTCTCCCTCAGGCCGTACCCAAGGTGCCTCACAGCAGACACACCGCAAGCAATCCAAAAGGCTAAACAGAGTCAAGCACCACAACACTGAGACATCCAAACCAGCTTTGTTCCAAGCAAGATTTAGCAGTGGCAGTACCTGATGCAAGCTAATTTATTTCACCTCTCAAGTAGTTCGGATCCAAGCACACAATCACAATCCAAATCCTTTAAGGCCTTTCAAGAGTCTTCACCAGCAATCACAATAAAAGTGTACACATACACACAACTGCTGGAATCTCACTTCAGCCCAGACTGTAGCCATTTTGCAGTGCATGGCATCTTCTGTCTCTATATTCTGAGATGCATCGAGGCAAGCACAGCTACTGAAACAAACTAAGCAAATATCTCAGCCACTACATGCTTTGAAAGATGTATGTATTGTGTAAACATAACTCGGCATCTTGCGGTGCCACAACATCCCATCGTGCACAGGACAGAGATCCAGAGCTATTTAGAGATCAGCCCAGCTATTCCTGTCATCAGTTACAAAACATTATTTCAGTCTCTAGCTTCGTGCTATACCAGCTATCTCCTACTGCAGTACTATGAGATGTTCTGCCTAGCACTCTCCAGTAAGAGGACAGGTAAGAAGCAACCTGTGATTAATGAGAATCACTTTTCTCCTATAGCAACATACCACCAGACATGATTCAAGCATTTTCTAGAATTCTCACTGCAGTTCAGACTAAAGCTACTGACATGTAAGAACTGATAACTCAGCTCTACTACAGCTCTTTAGGCTGTGTTGATTATTTAAAGACTCTGAAATGCCAGTTCAAACCACAGAAGCATCCCCCTGCATCTTCCAACAAGTTTAAAGTTCGTAACTACAAACAACTACACAATAGCTTAGAAGAGGAGCAGCCAAGATGCCATTCACCAACCAGTAAATAACCAACATACAGTCACAGAGAGTACAAGTGTTCTTGGAGGCACCGGCACTTACAGTGGGGAAGGGGGAACAACACACCACAGCTACAAGAAAAACCATGAGAAATCTTTTACACCCTAAAAACCCCTCATGTTTGTACCACGAAGACAACTAATAGAATTTTATATTTTGGTTGCAGCAAAATACATCATTATTAGAATTTTTTTCAGTAATTTTATATAATAGTTTGATGAATTAATGGAAAACATATTACAAAACAGTTCAAAAGGACTAGACTGACTTCCTAATATTTAAAACATGCACTTAGAATTCTGAACAGATGTTAGATGCACCTGGTCACTCAACAAATAAGGAGAACAAGCCAGATCAACCGCTGACAGGTTGAAGAGCTAATAGACCATGCATTGAAAACACATAAAACTTCATGGTGTCTGAGTACAGAGCCAGCAAACAAACCAAACAGCAGGAGTACAGCGGAGAACTGACAGCTATCTTGTTCTATTTATAGACTTGAACACTTGGTTATTAAACATTAGAAAAGCAAAGCCTAAAATGCATTAAATTAATCCTTTTTTATGTTTTCTCAGCCCTCCTGGAGATTCATATAGTCACAACCACCTTGAGAATCACTTTTCAAGGTTTTTCAGAAAGTCACACTAAGAGGCATACAAACAAAGGATAAGATTAGAAGTTGCTACAAGGATACAATTTGACTTTTACCATGTTTAATTAACTGTCTCTCACCCATCAGAGCACCACTGGCAGATCCTAACATGCTACACATAAAGATCCACCAGCCACACAAAAGGCTAAGCAAAAGATTTAATGCATTCTTTCTTTAGAACGTTTGAGGCTCACTGGAACTGCAACAATACCAATTTTAAGAGGTGCCCTTCTCCAACATGAGAAAGTTTCATCACAGCTTTCAGGAGAGTGGCAAGCCAAGTTTAGGCAGTCACAGCTTACACCCGAAGCTTCCTAATATAAGTAAACCCTTCCACATTCAACTCCAAGCACTGAAACCAGGCTTATGCACCAGCTCTCCCTCAAGAGACATCACTCCCTTAGTACTGACCTCTTTTCTACAACTAACCAACTTATCTTAGACAGCTTAAAAACACAAAACACTAACAATATTCTCAACATAAGATAAGCATTCAGCTTCAGTCAAGAGTAACATTCTACAAGATACAGATCTAACAACTAGAAGCAAAGTGGCTGTCATTAGAGACCAGCACAGTAGTCTCTTTACACACACACAAAAACCTCACCATCCAGAAAACCAAAAACCCCAAAGAAGAGTAAAGCAGCCTAGTTCCAAACCTTTGTTCCTAGCTCACACAGTGAATCCTGATCTCATAATAAAGAGACTAAGAGTTTAGCGTTTGTTCCATCTTTTTGTTTCCATCCAGCTTTTTTTGTTGCATCTTGAATCTCAAGATGAATGGTTAATATTTGAGGTCACAAAGATACTGACCACTGATACACATGAGAAGGTGCATCCTACAGCACTTTTGCTTGTGCTCTCTTGCCTTCAGCTCCCAGGATGTAAAGCTAGATCAGCGGAAGGAACTGGGAAATATCATACAGGCTTCACAGCACACACAAGCACATCTAGTCAGTCACATCTTAAGGAAACATAAAACATGATACTTGACTGACAATTTATCAGATATACGAAGTAGGGATTAGGCACTTAACGAACCTGTAGCACTGCTCTCCGAGAATAAGGTACCCTGCTACTCCACTAACTCAGAACAGCAGAGATGTTTTAGAACAGCCTCAGTGGATATGCTTTTCTTTTAGACTGACTTGAAAACAAAGCACAATTTGAGGCCAAACATCCCCATTAGCTATCATTTATTAGCCATGTGTAACAAGGTTTGCTGTTTTTACAACTTCTACCTCATGTGCTGAAGGTTAACAGAAATGTGACAGAGTAAAAAACATCTGGTACGCAAACAAAACCTCAAGAACCTCACTGCTGAGGCAGCTAAAGGTTGCCAGCATCTCAACCACCAACTTCCTTTCACACTCAGCAAAGACAACCCACAGCTGCTTTTCATAGGAAATCATGAGCTTACACATTCCTTATGGTCCAAACTGATACCTTAAGACATGATCAACACTGGTTTTAAGCTTTCACAGTTGTGAACACAGTTGCTTGGAGCTGCATTTACAGTATAACATGTGACTCAGTGATTACAGGACCCCACGCCTCTCACCTCACATGAAAATTATGGAGATAATGTTTTGTTCTGGGGGTTTTAGCTTGTTGTTTGGAAATGAAATCCTACCACAGCCAAGATAACAGAAAAATATATCAGGAATTTGTTCCTAACTTCAAAAGTATAGTTTGACAATAACAGATAAAAAAATATTTGATGTACTGAAGTAAGTAACATTGACACAGAAAAAGGGACGCAGCATGACCTAGAAGGAAGTGGATCAGGAACCGTCTGAGCTGCTGTGCTGAACGGGTTGTGATCAGCTGGGAAACAGTAGCTACTGGAGCAACTCAGACATGAATACCGTGTGCCACTACTGCTCAACATCCACACTAGTGGGCGGCATCATGGGCCAGACCACACCCTCAGCAAGTTGGCAGGTGGTGCAAAAGCAGTTGACACCTCACAGAGTCGTGCTGCCAGTGAGAGAGACCTTAAGAGGCTGTAGAAATAGTCCAGCCTAGTGAACTCATGAAATTAACACTGGGATGTGAAAAGCCCTGCACCCAAGAGGAATACCCCAGTGTGCCAGTACAGGCTGAGGCCCAATTGGCTGGAGAATAGCCCAAGGGAGGAGGACTTGGGGATCCTGGTGGATGGATGACAGGTTGGCCACAGGTGTGGCTTTGCATCAGAGGTGGCCAGCAGCCTCCTGGACAGGATGAGGAAGAGCACTGCCAGCCAGCTGAGGGAGATGCTGGGAGGATCCAGGGAACTCCAGGCCTTTCAGTCTGACCTCAGTGCCAGGGAAGATCATGGAGATGGTCATCTTGGACACCATCAGGCAGTACATGTGTGATGGCCAGGGGATCAGGCACAGTCAACATAGGTTTACAAAAGGTAGATCCTGTCAAACTAACCTGATCACCTTCTATGACAAGGTGACCCATTTCATACACGAGGGTAAAGCTATGGATGTGGTCTACCTGGACTCCAGTAAAGCCTTCAACACTGTTTCTCACAGCATTCTGCTCAAGAAATTGGCTACCACTGGCCTGCACAGACACACATTCTGCTGGGGTAAAACCTGTCTGGATGGCTGGGCCCAAACAGCATCAGTGGTCAAAGAGTGGTCAATCACAAGTGGTGTCCCCTGGAGCTCAGTCCTAAATCCAGTGATTTAGGACTGAGCTCCGGGGGACACCATCTGTTCAACATCTTTATCAATGACTTCGTTGAAGGGATTGAATGTTCCCTCAGTAAGTTCATGGATGACACTAAGCTGGGAGGAGGTGTCAATCTGCTTGAGGTTAGGGAGGCTCTTCAAAGGGACCTGAACAGCCTGGACCGATGGGCTGAGACCAATGGGATGAGGTTCAGTAAGGCCAAGGGCAGAGTCCTGCACCAGGGACATAACCCCAAGCAGTGCTGCAGGCTGGGTGAAGAGTGGCTGGACGAAGAGTGGCAGCAGGCAGTGGCAGCAGAACAGCTGCCAGGTGGAGAAGGACCTGGGGGTGTTGGTGGACAGCAGACTGAATATGAGTCATCAGCATGCCCAAGTGGCCAAGAAGGCCAATTGCATCCTGTCTTGCATCAGGAAGAGCAAGGCCAGCAGAGAGGTGATTGTGCCCCTGTACTCAGCACTGGTGAGGCTGCACCTCCAGTACTGTGTCCAGTTCTGGGCTCCACACTATAAGAAGGACATTGAGGTCCTGGAGCCTGTTCAGAGAAGGGCAACCAGCCTGGTGAAGGGTGTGGAGAACAAACCTTCTGAGGAGCAGCTGAAGGAACTGCGGTTGTTTAGTCTGAAGAAGAAGCTGAAGGAAGACTGTATCACTGCCTGTAATTATCTGAAAGGAGGTTGTAGAGAGGTGGGTGATGGTCTCTTTAGCCAAATGACAGGTGATAGGACAAGTGGAAATGGCCTTAAACTGCACACAGGCAGATTCAGATTAAATGTTAGGAAGAAATTATTCATCAATAGTTGCTGGATTGTGGAATAGGCTACCCAGGGAAGTGCTTGAGTCACCATCCCTGGATGTATTTAAAAGACAGGTTGATGAGGTGCTTAGGGCTATGGTTTGGGAGAGGACAGGTACAGTTGGGACTTGATGATCAAAACACTCTTTTCTAAACTTGTGATTCTGTGATTGTGAGGCTGCTCTTCCCCTCTGCTCAGCAACTGAGACACAAACTCAGAGGACCACAACTACTTCTGGGCTTGCCAGTCCAAGACAGACACGTGCACACTAGAGCAAGTCTCAGAAAAGTGCCCCAAAAATAATTAAGAGATCAGAGCATCACATGCACAAAGAGAGGCTAAGAACAGCTAATCATTCAGAGGAGAGAAGCATATATGAGAGAGGGAACTGCTTTATTCATGTGTACAAGTATCTGATGAGAAAGTGTAAAGAGGTAGCCAGGCTCAGAAACATTGAGGTTGGAAGAGACCTCCTTTATTTATCATTTAGTCACACAGACCTGCTCAGACATCCAGAACAGGTCTCCCAGGACTGTGTTCAGCCAGATTTTACAACCCTGTAGGCAACCACTGCCCATACTACCGCCCTAAAAGAAAGTTTGGGGTTCTTTCTTACATTCAGACAGGATTTCATGTTTTGTGTCCACTACCCCCTGTCTTGTTACTGATCACTGCTGAGTCTGGCTCCATCTTCATTGCCTTCCATCAGGTGTTTACACACACTGATGATACCCCTTGAACCTCCCCTTCTCCAGGAGGATCAGTTCCACCTGTCTCAGCCTTTTTCTTTAGGAAAGGTTCTAGACTAGTTTGAGTTGGAAGGGACCTTTAAAAGCCATCCAGTCCAAGTCCCCTGCCACCAGCAGGGGACAGCTAGTGATCACCTGTTCCAGTGATTCACCACCCTTATAATTTTTTTTTAAAAAAAGTCTTCCTTATATCTGGTTTGACTCCACCCTCTTTTAGTTTAATCCATTGCACCCTTCTGTCCTATCACAACCCACCATACTAGGTGGTCCAATCCTTTCACCTTTTGCGGCCACATGACAGAAACATGACAGCAAATCCCTCTCCCTTGTAGTGGGGAACCCATAACTGGACACAGCACCCTGGATGCAGCCTTAGCAGTGTTGAGTAGTTGAGGACAACATCCCTCAACCTGCTGGCAATGTTCTTCCTAGTACAGTCCAGGATACTGTTTGTCTTGAGGTTAGGGTTGTTTTTTTTCTTCCTCCCCCCATCCCCCCATGAAGGTTCACTACTAGCTCATGGTCATCTTGTTGACTGCCAGAGCCTCACAGGGCCTCCTGCTCAGCAAAGCTGCTTTCCAGCTTGTACCAGTACTTGGGGTCATTCTTCCCCAGATGTAGGGCAATTCTCAGAGGTATCCTGTGAGTTAAAGGGTACAAATCAGCAAAAGAAACTCATTTTAAACATCAAACCACACAAGTGGTTAATGCTAACACTAGTTGTCCACAGAGATTTTGGAGCCTCCACCTTTGCAGATACAGATTCAGGTAGTTCTGGGCAACTCTATCTGACCTTATATAATCAGCAGTACTGGATTAGGTCCTTCGCAAATCTCAAATATACTATTCTAAGGTCCAGAGATGTACAAAGCAAGTGCAAGAACTCCATTACAGTACATGACGTTAAGAAATAAGCCAAAAATTAAGGCTTTTTTTTTGCATTTGACAGTTCCTGGATTGTTTGTAACTCAAGTTATTCAATTAAGCACATTTCATGTTAAATATAAAGTCTGACATGGATTCATTTTTCTTCTCCACAATATATAAAATAACCTTCTTCAGCCACTGCAAAGATGTAGCCATCACCATTATGCCTTGAAGTACTATTTTTATTACTACTTGTAAAAACAACATTATGGTGATAGGTACTTGTCATTGAAAATACAACACTCGACAAAAATTAACATTTGTATTAAGTTTTAATTTGCAATCCCCATACTGCATTTAAACTAAATGAAAAAACAGTATTAAAACTCAGTATCCAATCAGAGACCTTAATGTGGTGGTATTTCATTCTAATGCTTTATTTGAACCTACCTTTTTGCAGTAACTTGATTTCTCCGTTTTCTTTCTTGATTTCATTCATTATTTTATGTTTCTTCTTCTCTTTTTGCTTCTTTTCCCTTTCTTTGATTTTCTCTTTGATTTGAGCTGAAATGCAAATATTTTACCATTAAGTATGAGCAAAAAAATAACTGCCTGCACATTTCATATTATTCTTACATAAGCTCTAGCAAAATAAAATGAAGAGTTACAAGGAAATCCCAGTATTTATAATATGAAAAGCTAATATTTATCCGTTGCATAATCCAACATAAGCTTATTTAATTCAAAGTTTTGCTTCTTTTACACTAGAACTGTACATAACTGTTAGCTGTATACAGTTAATTTTGCTTACTCTTACTCTCTCTGCTCTTATTTTGCATCTACAGTCAGCTCTTCTTTTCTTGAAATTCAAGTTGCATGTATTAGGTAAGACATGAGGAAAAAAGCATGGTTTGTGTCTTCCCGAGTCCACATGCACACTAGAAATCTCATGTAGTCATCTTCACAGTCTAAGCTTAAAGGCTTTTTCAAGTACCATGGAACGAAGACTTAATCTGTCAGCTGCAAAAATCTTTCACATTAAATTCTCAGACTACACTACTGCATTAATAGCCACAAGATTTAATTAGAAGACACAAAATGTATCTGCTGTACAGATACAACACAGTGGTGCTTCCCATGCTTGCCTACAAACAGCAACAGCTTACCCTTAGCAGTCTCATTAGTCAATTATTTTGTTGTCAAGTTACTCCAGGTTTTTAAACCATTGCCATACTAAAGCAGAGCCTTTAGGTATACTTTCTACATGAAAAATACTAGGCCCAGAGAAATTCATAATTACAAAGAGGAACGTTTTCAAGACAAGTTCAGACTGCCCTTTGAGGCCAAGCATTTAAAGAAGTCAGATTTAACTAGGCTTAGATGCACTGCAGCTACCACCTCAAGCCCAGTTGCTTGGCCTGAAGCCAATTACCCGCTCCAAAAAGATTACTGGGCTTTTTAACCTCCACAGGGAAAGAGGAAATCTGATTTCAAGTCTCTACATAATATTACACTTCAGAATGTTTTCTCAGTAATACAGCTGAAAGACAATCCTAATGTTTTATTTATGGGACTTGCATTATAAAACCCATGTGTAAGGAAAGAGAAATCCAATTACACTTCCTGAAGCATTCAGATAAGAGAGAAGAAAGTTATCTTCACTACTAACAAATCAAAAATACTCCTCAGAACCAAAGCAAGCCTTCAATTCTAGAGGTCAATATAAAGCATCCCATAACCAAACTATTTATGAAGCACATTAATAGTTAAACAAGAATTGCAAAGGGTTGACAGTAATCCACATAAATGAATGCTGTAACAATAACTCCACAGCATTCATATCCTTCCTCTCAGGAGCCTTCCCCTAAGGGTACAGAACTTGGAACCCCAGCGGTTGTTAGGGTGGAGAATGTATTTTGGGAAGACCCTAAGAAAGAAAACAGAAACCAAAAGAGATGGCAGTTGAGATATGCCTGTTGTCTACCCACAGATCAACATTAGCAGTGGGGAGAGAACAAACCACGCTGGCACAAAACCATCCTGAAATCACAGTTCCAAGCAACTGAAACAATTGCACTCGAGAGCCACCTTCTAACGGTTCAACGAGGAGAGATGACAAAGCAGATTCATCTGTAGAGCTGATCATAGAATCCAAACAAGTTTTCCTATGCAACACAGAACAAGCCTGTACTTTCTAGGAATAGGTTAAGCAAGCATGAATCTTCCTGTTCAGCCTGCCTGTCCCCTCAGAAAATCCTCAAATTGTAAATCCCCTGCAATGTACAAGTATGAAGCAGGAAATAAATTATCCGACAGGAATTTAAGTAACACTCAAAGCATACACTCAGCAAGTCGGCAGTAACACCGGGCTCGATTTGTAACCTGCACTGAATCTTTAGCTTGGCCAGGATAATTATCATGGAAAAAACACAGATTTTATCTCAACATTTGCATACTGCTAAGAGGCACACTTGACTTCTGCTATCGCTTACAAATCAAAAGAAAGACTGAAGAGCACATACAAATGCTGAGCCTTGTTGAAAGAGGCCATGGCTGAAAGAACCCTTTATTGCAGGCTCATGAACAGCATCGCAGGCCAATGAACATTCCGGTTTTGTCAGAAGTAACACACAAGGACAGAGACAAGCTGAAGCCTTTTGAAGAGCCTCTAGTTTATTTTCACTTCTAGAAGGCAATTAGAGTCAGTAGTGAAACGTTCCAGACAAAAGAAACAAGGGAAGTGTCCTGTGACCTCCTCCAGTAACAGCCACAAGCAGATCATACCTTAAGCAACTGCAAACACAACGTAAAGGCAGCTGAGGAAGGTCTGAGTATCTTTTACTGTGACAAAACCAGCACACAGCCTGAAGCAAGCAGAGAATCGCTGAGAATCACAACTTAAATGTACAAATCATCTGGTTTCCTGCCTCAAAGCCCAAAGAATGTAAGCAATAGATGGGAGTTCTCCTTAAAGCATAAACGTTGAAATAAAGACAAAACAGAATATAAAATATCTACATTAAAATTAAAGTCCTTGCATGGATTAAATTCAGTCTTCATCCTAAGTTCAAATGTTCTCAGCTTGAGTAAAACTAAGTATTTTCTAGTCTGACCGCCAAAACTTCAAGAAAATTCTCAAACCAAATTCTGCAGATTATTCTCCTCGGTGACAGATCCCATTTCACAGCTTTGTGGGATGCAGAGATAAAAGTCAACCATATTGTTTTAAGGTTGAGTTTACCACAAAGTCTACTGCAAATTAGCTATGATGGCTTTGTAAAGTCAGTACATCTACAGAAGCATCCAACATAAACTTGATTAAAATACACCTATGGGACAGATATCTAACAAGGAAGGGCAAGTGCAATTCTCCACGTAGTCTGTATACTAACTGCTGCCACCACACAATTCGGCACAATGAAGTTCCTATAGCTCAGTAGAGGCTAGAGCTCTTTGGGTCTTTTCAAAATGCCACAGACTAGCACCTCTGTGTCTCTTATCTAAAAGAAGGTATCGATCTCCTCCAGCCATAAGGAACTTCAGACCAAATCTCACTTCCTCAACCAAGAAACATGGAAATTCTTCACAAAATACCCTGCTTTAAAATTAGTGTCTCTGTCATTGCACAATTTGCAATCTATGCGTCACAATAAACCACCAGTGAGTGAGATTGGCAAGGGAAAACAAGACAAAACTTGTTCTGCTGAACAAGTTTAAGAAACTTGGAATGCTCTTGTATGCATTTTTTTATGTTTACCAGGAACAGCTACTACTGAACAATAAATGTAGTTCTCAATTTGTATGGCAACAGCATCTCGCAGTAGTAGGTAAGTATAAACATCTCTGTACCTTCAGTCAGTGTCCACAGAATATTCTGCAACTGGCTTTCACGAAAAAAAAAAAAAGGCTTGAGCTGCTAGGGGAACAGGATGAAATGAGTCCCCAGGGAAATAATGTAACGCAAATGGTCAGTGATCAGGACAAGAGAACAAGTACAACCAGCTATTACCTCCATATGTCACAGCATTGCAATTGCCACTGCAACAGTTTCGATTTTTGATAGCGATGAAGCACTGGTGCTTCAGAAAAGCAGTTTGCAAATTTAAGTTTCATAGTTTGAGTTCAAAGTAGATACAATTTTACCAAAAAAAAAAAAAACCACAAGTTGTAATAAAGAGGTCTTCATATTAGAAATGCAACATACAGATGTACCAGTGACCAGAAGCTAACACTTGCATCCCTAGTCCATACACGACCATATTACAGTTCCCTTTTTGCTTTTCAGTAAAAAAAGGCACAAGTTAGTCACAGGAACAACTTACCAAACAGCTGTGGTCCGTTAATGGAACTCATTCCACAGGGGTGTGGGCATTTTGTTTTGATGTGTGTTTATTTGGTGGTGGTTGGGGGAAAGGGTGGATTTTTTTTTAAAAAAGTCCTAGTCTAAATAAAAGATTAATTTTTAAAAAGGAACAGGCACAGCATATGTTCTGCAGAAAGCCATAAAGGCACTTAGAATAACCCTTTCAAAAATCATCAACATCATACAATATTTTTATGTCCATCTAAGTGTATTTACATTTCAGTAACTATTTTTCCATTTTAGTAGATTTAAAAAAAAAATCCAGTTTTATATAAGTTGAGCTATTTGCTGTCCCTTTTATCAAAGTTGCTCTGGTAAGGAATAACCAAAAGATTAGTTGGGTAGTGAATATAAGGGTTTGCCTAACATTTAATCTCTCTGTTGGGGGGGGAGGGTGTGTGTGAGATTGTTTATTATTGGATTAAAAAACCAAAAAATTCCCTATTATATCTGCTCTACTTTGAAAGGGAGGACACAAATATTAAAAGTTGGGAGAAACAGCCAATCTTGATACCATAAATCACCTCTGAAGAGGCATAAAATACTCAGCAGCCACACAAGATACCAACTAAAAACGCAATGAAACAAAAGTCTCTGTGCAAACACCAGTTCCTCTACTACAGATTTAAATAAACACTGTTTTTTCAACACATCACTCATACCACTCCTTACTCTTACTATCAACCAAAACCTTAAGCAAGGCACTAGCACTGAACTTGGCCAGAACACAGATGGATGACTGATGTCTCTGTTTCTACTCACTATATTTTATTGAGACAGTAAACAGCTTTCTCCTTAGCCCAATACTTTACTGCTACTGCAGCAGCTTCCTTGGGACAAGGAAATATTTACTGAGTAGTGTAACTGATCACAGACTAAACAGATCTTACAAATACTCCCTACAAAGGTTTAAAAAACCACTCTTACTTCATAAGAGGTAGGCTCACTCCTTAAGATTTGAAGGAATGTCATTTTTTACTCTTGTAGTGGAGTCAAACCTGACTGCAGGTCAGATGCCCACCAAAGCTGCTCCATCACTCCATTCACCAGTGCCTTCCATGGGGCACAGACTTTCAGGACCAGACTGCTCCAGTGTAGGTCCCCAACAAGGTCACAAGTTCTGCTGGCAAACCTGCTTCAGCATGGACTCCCCATGGGGTCACAGCCTCCTTTGGACCCCTCTACTCCAACATGTAGTCCCCTTGGGCTACAGATGGATATCAGCTTCACCATCAACCCCCATGGGCTGCAGGGGGACACCCTGCCTCACTATGGTCTTCTTCATGGGTTGCAGGGGAATGTCTGCTCCAATGCCTGGAGCACATCCTCCTCACCTTGGTGTCCACGGAGCTGTTTGTCTTGCATACTCACTCCCTTCAGCTGAAGCTGTGCGGGAGTTCCCCCAACCACCTTAACTCTGTTATCCCAGAGGCTCTATCACCATCACTAATGGGCTCAGCCTTGGCCAGCAGCAAGTCCATCTTGGAGCCAGCTGGCATTGAACCTGTCAGACACGGGCAAAAGTTCTAGCAGCTTCTCACAGAAGCCACCCTTGCAGCCCCCTCCCCCTGCTACCAAAACCTTGCCATGCAAACCCAGTAAAACTCCACTAAGTAAGTCAAGTCACACGTTGGGGTTTTGGGGTTTGGTTTTTTTTTTTTTAATTACGGAGTTCTGTAGGAATAAAGTATCTCTGTCTGGAGGAAATATACCAACAAAGGCATTAAGAGCCTTCTAGGTGTACTGTGAACTTGCACGGTACAAGTGTCCTGGTTTCAGATGAGAGCTAATTTTTCTTCCTAGTAACTGGTATAGCCTTGTGTTTTGGATTTAGTGTGAGAAAAACATTGATAACACTGGTGTTTTAGTTGATGTTGAACAATACTTACGCTAAGTCAAGAAAATTTCAGCTCTTAACACCCTGCCAGCAAGAGGCTGTGGATGCACAAAAACCCAGGAGGAGGTACAGCCAGCCAGGACAGCTGACCCCAAATGACCAAAGGGTTACTTCATATCATATGTCACTGATGAACAAGAACAACAAAAAAAAAAGGAGGGAATCTGATGGGGGCAAACAGCTGGATGGTGTTTAGCTACCTGCCAGGTTAAACCATAAGAATGAATGCCACCACAAAGCCCATATTATTTGGCTTCAATGTCACAGAAACAGTACACCAGTGAGTAAAATGCAGCAACAGCAGTATTTTTTTTTAAGAGTTATAAATACAGACAGGAAGAATTCCATTATGAAGAAGTGTTACACCTCACCTTCATAAATGGCATCTGAAGAATGTTTTCAGTTTACACTGAACCCACGTGATTAACTGAACTGAATTATATGCATACTTCCTCCTATAGTAGTTATCTGTTTCTTAACTCCATAGATACCCTCAAACAACAGTAGGGAGTGTTTTCCCAAGCAATAAATTAAGGAACACAAACTCATAGACCACACCATTCATATTTCAGAAATTTAATAAAATCTTTGCCTCTCCCCTAAGTTTTCAACAGAGGTAAACTGAGAGCACAGAGAACAGTGAAAAACGCTCTGTAGTGCATTACATCCAAGATGGTCGCTGTCACACCATGACATCTGCATCCTGAAGCCAAGGCAGGAGCCAGACCATTTCAGCACTAAATGAGGCAAGCTATACAACCTTGTCAGATGCCAAAAGCTGCAGCTGCTTTTCATAAGTTTTCCAGATGGTAACCCACATTAGTAGTCAGTCGTAGATTATGTTCAAAGAACTCTGTCTCTCTCGCCTCCCTTTGATTTAAAGGCTGTCATTGCACATCAGGCAAAATATTTACAAACTACTGCTAAGGGACACCATCAGTATGGTTAACACCAACAGCACTGTAACTGAAGGGAGGAGGAGAGTACGAGAACATCAGTCAGTTTCTTCCATTGGTACTCTCCTCCCTTTACACAAATACCCATAAAAATAAAACCTCAGGAAGCCCTGTTTATCTGGTTATGCAGATGTGAAGGACATTTGACACCACTGTTAACGGTTCTGACACCTGCACTTTATTAAACCATACAAGGTACACTGAAGAGCAGGATTCCTGACTTCATGTGCAGGAAGAAACTCATACAGTATTTCAGATGTAAAGAGTCATGATAGCACTTGCATTCCAATAACCAGGAATATCTGGCTGACAGCCCTTTTGGTAATTAAAGTTATAATCCAATATATGACAAACTCCCTTACCAGGTGAGCCTCCTAATGGGAAGGATGACAGACCCCTTGCAGAATCACAGCCCTTTCAAGAAATTTAGAGGAATCTGAGATATTACATTTAATCTCTGCACTTCTACAGGGCATCATCTACACGCAGAACCAAGTGAGCCAAGTTTAAGCTCAAGCACTGAGGAGCTGCATCAGAAATCAGTAGTCGAGAATGTGACTACTGCAAACAAGGCCTCTACACTGTATTTCAGATGTTATGTTTTCCAGTGATCTTGTTTCAGCTACAAGAAGTTATTATTCCACAATTAGAATGAGTTTCTGCTGCGTAAGGGAGAGGAGCTTTCTTTGCTCTCCGGCTTAAAAAGTGAAAAATTTTCTGTCTAGAAAAGTTTCATAGTTCATAGCTACAGAAGGAGACAGGATCCCTCAGAATATACCTGCTCCAAATTAATCTCAACATTAGAGTCACTATTGGCTCAAAGCTAAATCACATATAAACACACCAAACACCCAAAGAAGTTTGAGAAGTCCCTCTTCCTCCTTAACACCCTAAACGCTTTCTAGACATTGCTGACTACAGTGGTGTATCTAAACAGAAATATATTAAAGAATTCGGAAGAGTGATCAAAAGGCCTCACAAGCATGAAAATGACTGAAGAATTCAAGGAGTCTGGCAGGGGAGGGGGAGAAGAGTCAAGGCACAGAGTAATAAGAAAACCTGAAAGGAAATAGAAGTAAACAGAACAAGAAAATACTCAGAGGAAAAAAGATAACGTATCAAAATGCATGGTCTCAGCTCTAAAGAGGAAAACTCAAAACTTTCTCCAACTTACTGAAGTAAGTCAGTAAAATTTGCATCCCACCAGATGGAAAATGAACTACACAAGCCTGAAAGGTACAATTTCTTTAAATCTTGAAACCCAGAAATGTCATACAACCTTAAGTAACAAAGTTCACAGAACCACTAGTAAATGACCACCTGAAATATAATCTATCCCTCAAATACAGCAATAGAAAGAAAAGAAAAAGGACTAGGAGTAAAAGCAATAGTTACAGTATCATCTTCAGCTTTATTATTCATACAGGGAAACTGGATTAAGTTGCAGACAAGAAACCCACATCTGCAATTAAAAATACCAGTCTCATTTTGTAATTGCTTGCACACTAAGGTAGTCTTAACAGCAGCATTTGCTGTTACGGAAAACTGAAGGAAAAAAAAAGAAATGGTAAGTAACCAGAAGAGTTTGTATCTAGATCGCACATTTAGCATCTATGAACCAAACAAAGTTTTAGGCAAGTGTAATCTGGGGAGTGATTGAGCTGAGCTTTGCACTGGTTAGAGAATATTAGCTATGAATTACTAGAACAGAACAGCTCAGTTGTTCAATGACTAACTGAATCAATATAGTCACAGACTGGAACTGCAATCAGTTCAGTCAGATTCACACCCTGTGTCAAAATGAAAATAACAGCAACTTCTACTTCCACTATTAGAATCTACTTGACAAGTGAAACTGAAGCCTAAACCTAATATCTGCCAGATAAGTCACACATATGGCAGAATGTTCTTCCAGGTTCTCCATATGCGAGATCATAATCTCAGAAGGGTTTACTCTGCAGGTTAAAGGTCTTCCCAACAAACTGGAAGACCAGAGAAATCCATAAATGAAGGCTTGTTCAAAGAATTAAAAAACCATACCAGAACACTAACATCTTTCCACTTAGGAAAGAAAGATACTTCAGAACTAGGCTCTCTTGCCTAGTAATCACTACTGCATGCCCAGGACAAACATCAGCTCCTATGGTAGGTGAAAAAAAAAATCTCAATTTCCTCCTCAGTGTCAAAATCAATTATTATCAGCACAACAATTAAACTAGAATTAGGAAAATGCTACTGGTGCTACTGAAGTCCTATGATGACAGTTTTCCAAGTTCATCTCGTATTTATTCACTCCACATCACTGTGAACCCTGACTCCCTGTATTATCTTGTCTACACCAGTCCCAGCAATCCCATGAGAAAATTTTGTCATTCTTTCCTTTAATCCCCCAGCTTCATTCCTCATTTTCTCCCCTACTGACATGTGTGCAGGCCCTCTCTTCCACCATGGTAAAGATTTCTCTGAGCATTGTAACTACTAGAGGTAGCAGAGTACTCATGCAGCTCACTGCTTGGAAACACAACTCCTCCCAGTTGTGACACTGGAGCCCTTTATCAGCACAAAGTTCAATCAGGAATTCCACACCATCCTGCATGCCCACATGCAGTGCATCCCCTTTTGCTGCAAAGGAGGAGTTTCTCCATCTTCAGAGCCTCAAAACAATCAATGAAATCTCACAATCGACCTGCTTTTTTTTTTTTTGGCCTCTTTTAGATACTTTGCCTCTTTAGATACTGCATCCCCAGTCTCCTCATCTGTGCAATTTTCTTTCTGGCAGGTGCAACACTGACATGTGTACTGGTTCTGAAGGCTATGAGAGAAAAAGAATTAAGTTTGTCAATTCCATGTTGCCACTCATCACACCAAAAACAAAACGGTTGTCTAACTGCAGAATCTGTGAAAAAGAGACTAAACTTGCCTGCATGAGGTAGAAAGTATTACCAGCCACACACAGGACAGTTTCTATGAATTCATCTCATTACACCAGGAAAGATATTATTTCATCCCAACTTTCCCCCTACATATTCTGGGTTTTTTTGCTACTATACAAAACACTCTTAAATTCACCCTGATGTCATGCTTGTAGGCTGCCTGCATCTTTCACCCTCCTTCCACCCCAGCCTTCCTCTAGCATTCCTTGCCTTTTATACAGCACCTTAAGATCAGAATCACCTCCTTCTTACACACCTTTTGCATGGTGTTTCCTTCCTCTTTTATGTCAACATTTCAAATTCACTAATTTCACATTCATTCAGTTATCTTCTAGTCTATGTCATAGTCCAAGCAATCCAAATGCACAAGGTCTTCTACTGCACCTTCACACCCTACTGTATCAGTTTCCTCTATCCTCAGGATTCTGCATCCCCCACAGTCACATTTTCTCACTGCAATGTAATCACATTTCTCTATTCTGAAAAGTAAATTATTCACAAGATTAACAGCACAACCCTGTTCTTTAATCTACAGGACAATGCAGAACCACTTTAAAAAAAGCTGGCTGCTCTCAGCATAAGACTCTGTACATCCCTCACCTACTTACAGTCTTTGCAAAAATATACAGCTTAGTGAATATAAAAAGCGTTTTTAATTTAGAGATAAAAATAAGCCACAAAAATTTAGCTGAAGAAACTACTTCCTCTAAACAGAAATCTATAGAACCAGGCACCCTACAGGCATAATCTACCTTGGAAAAAATGTTCTTTGTTGCCCGTATTTAGGATTCCAATAAATAAACAAAAGGTAAAAAGATCTGTTCTGAGCAAGCAGCAACTAAAATCTGAAGTACTTGCACCTGTCAGTATGTAAGTTCTCAGAAAAAATCCTTTCCAGATACAAGATGCAACATCACCTCTTTAAAGGGATATTGGTGCTTCCAGGAGGGTTCAATTAACAATTAGTCAGTTGGCACCAGTGTCATCACTTTGTACCACTGTGCTGAAATAATACTTCACCCTGTTATTGTGACATTATTCTTAGAGATTTAACAGGATTGTTTAACACCAGTAGAACACAATAACCACATTCACTCAAATTATGTGAATCTCCATAGCTTTGCTAGAAAGACACTAGGTGAATTTCTTAGCAGCTATCCTTGAAGATAGGGAGACTTCACCAACACCAAATATTTACTCAGTATCATTTATGTGGAATTTTTCTGTCATCCTTTAGACACGAACAAAAAAATACTAAAATTAAAAACTCAAAAGCACTGAAATAGCATGCTTAAAGCCAACTTGTACGCCAGCAATCAAGATACCAAGTATAAAACGATACATACAAACCATCTCCAAAAGAGAACAATTAAAAAATACCCAAAGCTAAATTAATCAGATACTAAGATTTATGGAATTTAGCGGAAAATGCAGTTAGGTAAGTCAGACAATGTAATCAATAAACAAAAAGGCATATGATTTTAATAACTATTCTCTACCAGCTTGGTTCATCTTACAAGTAGAGCTATGGGGTACACAACCAAAGTAACCTGTACCTACATAGCAGCTATAATTTATCTTCCCTTAAAAAAACCAACTTGCTTAAACTAGGTAATGGAGCTAATGTTTCAAGTTCTCTGTGTTTCAATGTAAACGCAAAAGCATTAACATTTGGTTTAAGGTCACTGGAGGCTGGGAAAGCATACACTGGAAATAAAATCATATGAGTATATGAAGGCAATACAAGAATATATGTTGCCTTCCATTTCCTAAGTAACTAACGATTATAGCCAGCAAGAACCCATTATCTTATGTGGTATAGCCATTTTTGTCCATCCCCACTAATAAACTAACCCAGCACTTCTTTTATCCTGAAGGCCTCAAGCATTTCTCGGAAGAGTCTAGCCCAGCAACCTTCATCAAATAAGGCAAACCTGAAGCAGCAACTGAGAGTTAGAAGTCAAAGAACCTAAATTTTAACCACATGCCCTCTAGTATTCAATGACTTAGCTTACAAAAATTAATAGCCTGATAAATAATTTGGGATTTCACTTTAAAACGGGGGGGGAAGTAGAGGGAAGGCTATAACATGTGGTCTTCTCTTTTTCTCCCCAAAGCAACGACAGAAACTCAGTTTTTTTTTCGCAGATCTCTAGTAAATTACTAGGCACCCTTACTTCCCTAATAGGTAAGAAAACCTAAGGCCTCTGGCATCTTCTAGCTGACGCCATCGCTAATTCCACACCCCCTTTTTTGACAGGATTGACGGCGGACTAAGCTGCCGCTGCCTTCTCCACAAACTTACACAACGCCAGCGGTGTCCTATCGGGGTCCCAGCTACCCCCGGCTCCGCAGGGGCTGGGGCGCTGGACCGCCAGGTAAGGCCCCGTGAAGCGGCGCTGCCCCGGGGCCAGCGTGGTGAGGTGGGGCGGGGGCAGGCAGCCATTCTAACGGCTCGACCCGAGCATCACAACCATTTCCTGCTCTCACTGCAAACACAGCAGCTCCGGGCACCTTCACGAACACCACCACAACCACCCTGCCCGGGCTTGCTGCCCCTTACAGACCTCCTCCTCCAGCCTCAGCCACCTCCCCTTCCCGCCTTCAGCCTCCTCCAGCCTGAGGGCAGCTAACGAGCCGCCGCGGGCCGCACACGGCCAGAGCGTCCCCCCCCCGCCTCACCTTTCGGCAACAGCAGCTTCACCTCCCCGTTCTCCTCCCGGCCTGCCGCACCCAGGCCCCCGCCGCCATCTCCCACCGCCGCGACGACGGGCAGGGCTCCGTGCTTCCTCCTCTCCTTGTCCCGCTTTTCCTTGGGCCTCTTCGGCTTGGCGCTCCCGCCGCCAGCGCCGGCCACCCCGCCGCTACCGCAGCCTCCCACCTCGACGGCCAGAGCCAGGCGGTGCCGGTGGTGGCGGTGCTGGTGGGAAGACGAGGGGGAGGCGGACGACGGCAGCAGAACGGCGGGCGACAGCAGCTTCCGGGGCAACTGAGAAGGGAAAGCGAAGCTCCCCGCGCTGCCGGAGGGACCAGTGGAGAGCGCCGGGAAGCCCCACGCCGCAGGGCTGCTGTAGCTCGGCACAACCGCTGGCAGAGGCAGCGCCTGTTTGCCGCTCCCGCCGCTGCCGCCACCAACGCCCCCTTCACCGTTGACGCGTTTAGTGCCCTTCAGGCCCCTCTCATCGGCTCCCTTCATTTTCTTGGCGGCTGGCTGGGACCCACGGGTGACTTTCGCATCCAGAGCCGACCTGGCGCCGAACGGCTCCTGCTCGAGCGACGCCACACCGCGAACAGGACTCACCGAC
>VXBZ01008422.1:128813-221248 GCA_013399135.1 Heliornis fulica | reverse complement strand
GCAGGCGCTAGCGAGCCGAGAGCCGTTGCGCATCAGCAACGGGTTCTCCGCAGCCTCCCCGAGGCTTCCCCGTAGCCGCCCGGCAGTACTCGCTGCAGGGACGGCTGCGGGGATGCCCGCAGCCCCGCGGGCTGTTTCCTGAGAAAGACTCTGTCCAGAAATGGGAGCGCTCGGAGCAGCGACATCCCGGGAGGCCACGCTGGCAGTAGCCCGTGAGGCGATGCAGCCAGTCTCCTGAGCAGAGGCTGCCGCAGCGCTGGGGACGAGCTGCCTGGCTCGCCGCTGCCAGGGTTTGTCCGGTTTGTGTACAAGGCTGAGGCCGCCGTGGCCTTTCTGGCCTTACCCGAGCTCCCCATGCTCTCCCCAGTCAGTGTAAGGCCTTGCGGGCCTCACGCGTGGAAGATCCATCCCACGGGAGAGTCGCATGTGGGTCCCATCGGCAAGAGCACCCGCCCAATGTGCTTCGCTGAGGAGATTGCGGCTTTCCCCTCCAAAGCAAACAGCAGCGTGGCCAATAAAGCGGGTTTGCTGTCACAAACGGGAGCCCTCTGCCAGCCATGTCTCTGGCATCTACAGCCACCATAGCCGCTGCTCGGGTGCGAGCTGAAGCTCTCCCAAGACCATTTGCTGTCAGGAAGCAGTCAGAAATAAGCAGAAGGTGGCCCCGTGTTTCTTGGAGTCCAGTCTCCTGTACTCCTGTCTCTCGTACCTGCAGGGCTCGTTGTCACAGGGGAAAGAACAGAGTAGCTCCACATTAAGCTTTGCCAGACCACTGCCAAATCAAATTGCTCCGTGAAATTGTGAAGGCGACATATTAGCAGACAAAGTTTTGAGATTTTTTTTTTTATTCACAAACTTTTCATTTGAGCTGCAACTAATCAATCTGCCTCAGAATCTGCTCCTAGCACCATGGCTACCTCCTCCTTTGCTTCATGCTCTGCAGATGGAAAAACAGGTGGAATTCAGGTCAATATTCCTCTCAACGGCAGAGAAGACTATATTTTTTATATCCAACCAACTCTGCTTAAAGGATTTTTCCTCAGATGACTCAGGTTTCACTACTGTATTTCCTCAAACTATTTCTGGGCATGAGGGGGGAAGTGGCATCTGCATCAAAGCACAGGAAGGACATGTCACAACAGTTGTCAACTAACATCCCATCCCAGACTGAAATCCGGGAACAAATCTACCTGTAAGTACAGGGCAGGCAGAATTAGAAAAGACCTACAAGTGCAAAGGTCATCTTCAGCTCCCTCAGAAATGTATTACTTGATCAGTAGGTGAGGAAAAAAACTCGGGATTTTAATACATCTAGAATGAGAAATTTGAGGCACCTCAACAACCCAGTTAATTTTACTTCTATGCTGGTATTGATACCAAGCCAACAGTATATTAAGTTCATTCAATAAACTTCAGATAAGCTACAACTATATTTTCACACTAATTTCTGGAAGCTTTGAAAAACAGAAGAAACAGCATTTCCAAAGGGCTTTGATCTTTAACTGGAGTGAGTGCAAAGACATGCTTTCAGCCCCAAAAGCTTGACCACAACCTCTATGAAATGCTGAAGGAGCCTCGAAGTACAATAGCGCTTTTCTCCACTTCGCCGTCTTTGCAAGATTCATTAGGCTTATCAATCAGGAGAATACTTGGCTCTGTAAGTAGTTGAGTATGTTCATGCATGCAATTACATTAATTTATTAAGAAAAATCTTTGTAATTCTGAATTTCTTACTGGTTGTACTGGATATCTAAAAAAAAAATTGAACATATTGCAACATATTAATGTGAAAATAGGTATGAAGATAAAACTGGGGTGGGGAATAGCCCAAAACTGGATGTAAAAATTGACATCTAATCTAATAAATGTGCAGACATTTAAAGGCTGACAATATGCTACTAAATTTTAATGAAGATACTGTTTCATATGGGTTTTTTTGAAGTAGTATATTGTGCTTGTAAGCATAAGCCAAGTGTTTATTAGTGAATTCTTTAGAAAATTCAACTGGAGCACAGTGACAGAGTACCTATTAGGTGTAATTGTTGCTTGTTGGAAAGCAGTGTGACTAATGTTTGGAGGTTTTCTGCTGCTATTTCATACCCATTTGTCAGTAAGGAAAATTATAGGGTGTTTGAAAATCAGGAGCCAGCTCTGCATTTGAGCTCCCACGATCCTGCTGTCGCGTGGCGGCATAGAAGGAATAGGTGTCCCTGTCACTTGTTTTGTCACTGATCACAGGGATGCATTAAAGTGCTATGCTATACTTATGGTGAGCACACATTCCAAAATATGTAACCCAAATTTCAGTGCATCTTCCTTTCTACTGCTTTTTACTGTAATTAAACCTCTCATGTGCCACAGACAGACATTTGTGAGCAAGACACAAACAAAATTAGAAGCACCAAAAATGCTTCAGAATAAAAAGTCTTCATAAAAAAAGAAAAGGGGGGTGGGGGGGACATGACACAGGAGACAGGGATGTAAATTCAGGCAACACATCCTGCAGAAAATACAGGTTAGAAACACAGATTTGTTCTGATGTTAATTTGAAACAGCTAAATATATATGCTTATAATAAAATGGTACACTTTCCAGGAACTCCATCAAAAACATTGCCCTCCACCAAATCCAAAACCTTTTTTAAAAAATACAGTAGTGTCCTGTGTGGTAACGCCAGTCCCCTGTAATGACTGTTCAGTGGATTATGAACGCAGAGAAACCTCTGTGGGGATCAGTCCTTGGGGGAGCAGCTGTACCATGGGACAGCATCCATGCACACAGAGCAGAGAGAAGCTTGGCTTCTGCTTTACCAGAAGGCTTTAAACTGATTATGGCAATTCTGTCAATGTAATTTTCTCTATAATTTTATATGCACTTAGGGAAATCTGTGAAGATTTTCTAGACCATGAAGATGCAAAAGAGGCAAAACCATCCCAGTATAAGTGCCAGGCACACCTCAGTCCAATATCCAACACACATTAAGGGGAAGCTTACCAGAGCATTGGCCTGCTTATTACAAACATGCTGGAATTTTCATTACAATAATTATGAAATGCTGGTATAATTGGTTCTTAATGAGAACATTTCTTTAAATGGCTATCTCATTTCAGTAACTAAGCAAGCCAAACAAGTCAGTGTCTGCCCTGAACCAAGTGTTGTCAAATTTCCAGCGTCCCCTATAAAATGAAGAGCTCTGTGTAACTGCCATACACAGAATAAGTTATGTTGTTTTGGCTTTATGCTCTTAACTGCCTAACAGAGTGATGCTCTGGAACCTTATTCAGGTCTCCAAATAGAACTGCAATTTTCACAAACAACATTTAAACTCTCTGTAGTTTCAGCTGTTTGCTTCCCATGTGCTTCCTTCCTTGGCTTGGTCTCTGTTCAGTTTCTAATTCAAGCATGGAAATAATTGTGCCAGGAGTAAATTGAAAACATCTGACAACACTTAGACATCTTCATGCTGGTTTTTGTCTGCAAAATTAGCTAAATGCAATTTTTACTGCTATTCATTCTTTTCCTTACAATTCATTCAAAGGAAATGTATTCACCTTTGGAGGCAGAGGTGACTAGAAGTTACTAGTCTTCCTGTGTGCACAGAGTGTACTTACAAAGGCAGCTTCATCATAGAAAGGTATTTTAGAAAAGCCTAGAAAAGCCTTATTTTCTACAGTAAAATTTTTCAGAACAACCAGTGGCCTTTCCAAATTCTTCTGTAATTACCACCCAAGCAACTGAACCAAATGAGACAGTCGGGACTAACTTGTTTTTAAATGGGAGCTGCTGACAGGGTGACAAGCCTTGCTGCAGGGGGGTACAGATTTCCACCCACATTCTCCCTCACAAGGGACAGTATTCCCATGCCCAAGCAACGTGAACTTCTTCAGTTAACCAGGTGACACAGACAGGTTTATGCTAAAGAAGACTTTTTTTTTTTCCCTTCCATAGGAGCAGCTGATGTCTCTTTTCAGACTGCAGAAGTTAGTGGATTAGACATTTGGAAGAGGGGCAGTTAGTCCTAAATAGAGACAGCAAGTAATGGTTTTTTTTTTACACTCTTCATCTACTAACACTGTAGAATTCATAAAACCCACAAAAGTGAGTTTACGCTTCAGAGAGGATCTACAATAATTGTTTATTCTTTAATGGTGGCTTTTTTTCAAGTAGCTAAATCTTACTGTTGGAACAGCTCATCAATCTTTGTAACTTTTTTTTTCTTGGTTGTCTTTAACATGTGGAATGCCTCAGCTCTTGTATTTCTTTTTTTTTTTTTTTAACAACCACAGCAGTAGAGCAAATCTGGAAAATATTGATATATACAGCTTCAAGCTATATATTCTTGCAGTTGAAAAATAATTTGTTTTGCTCCTGTCATCACAGAATCAAAAAAAAAAAATTCAAAAGGTCCATAGGTTTGTTCAGTGCGAACAGAAAACAGGCCAGGAAAGTGATGGACCTGTTGGGTCCTGAGGAGGGTCACAGACATGGTCAGGGGGCTGGAGCATCCCTCCTATGAGAGATAGCTGGGACTCTTCAGCCTGGAGAGAAGAAGGCTCAGGGGATCTCCTCGGTGTACTGAAGTAGCTGAAAGGAGGATGCAGTGAGGACAGAGCCAGGCTCTTTCAGTGGTGTCCAGTAACAAGACTGGAGGCAACGGGCACAAACACAGGAGGTTCCTCTGAACATCAGGAAACACTACTGTGAGGGGGACTGAGCATAGGTTGCCCAGGGAGGCTGTGGAGTCCTCATCCTTGGAGATGCTCAGAAGCTGTCTGGCCAAGCCCCTGGGCAGCCTGCTCTGGGTTACCGTGCTTGAGTAGGGGAGGTCGGGCCAGGCAACCTCCAGAGGTCCCTGCCAGCCTCAGGATACTGTGACATACACATAGCTAGAGCTTGCTGGGAAAAGGGATAATGACATCTCTGAAAGATGGGAGGTGTGGTGATTTGAATTTTTCCAAAACACATTGTCCATTTGGATAAAATTTGGATAATGCCTCATGCCAAATTCAACATCAGAACTTTCGCAGCAGCTGAGGTCATAGGGTTACACACAACCTCAAGCACTTTCATGCACGGGGTCATGAACAGATAGGTAAGAGTGAGTCCAACTGCTCTCCAGTTATAAACAATTCCCAACAATCCTGTTTAAATGACACCATGATCAAGGCAAACTGCATCTTCATCTTATTTGGCCTCTGATGGTGTTAAGGAAAAGCAAGTGACATCTGAAAGGCTTTACCATGAAGCCTCAGAACATCTTTTCATGTTCAGTATACCCCCAGGAGAATAGAACACAATCCAGCAGCTGTCAACAGCTAAAAGGAAGCTAAATTTCATTCTAAAGATGTCCAGACCATAAGAAATTGTATCTTGTTAAGTTACAAAGATTTTACAGAGAAACCCAGATTCCTAGCATTGAGATGTTGTCTTTCTCGTCTGCACCCACAACTCTCTGGAGAGGAGGTCTTGCTGCTAGCTTCCCCTCTCATAAAACCTTTGAACTCCTTTCTAGGGCTGAATTAAGAATATCAGGCTTTCCCAGTTCAGAATGTTGATGTTTTATCTCAGCTTTTTCTGCTGTTGCTCTTCCTGAGAAAAGAGCTACAAGCAGTTTTATCTAAATAAATCAGGGCACTTTGTGTCTCTTTTTTTTCCCTTCTGTTCAGATAATTTTCCCCATATGCTGAAGTGCTACCCAGTAGGTCCAGCACCAGATGTGTGCTAAAATATAACAGACTTTTTGAATATTTTGTTTAATACAGACTGGAGCACACACTTGCTCATGTATATCTTTGAAAGTGACAGTAGAGCTTTATACAGTCTGAAAGCATAAAAATCTGCTTGCAGTGTCAAACCTATACAGTGATTTCTGGACATCCCTGAGCTAGATTTGATGAAATCCATTCTCTCCACTACAGATTTTGGAAAAGTTAAAGTCAGTTTCACATCTGTAATCTGAAGGCCATAGAGCATGCAACTAGAGTACAAATATTCTGAGATATATATTTGTCTAGATTAAATCCCAGCTTCTTTTCACCCGTGGAATCCAGGGGAAGAATCCCTCAGGGGGTATCTGTAATCCCAAATCTGTGATGCTGTGGCTTTGGGAAGAAGGAAAGTTAAAATTCTAGTGGAAGTACTGCCAAGGTCCCCTCTAAACGAAGGTTGAGAGGAAAGTCAGCAGCTGTCGGTACTGTTGATGTAACATTTAGAGCTGTGCATATCATTTGTTGGAAGACCAAAGAAGAGATTTTCAAACCTGCTGGACCAGAAGCCGTGTCAGCTACTGATGATAATGGGGCTAATGCAGCAAGAAGCTAGGGGCAACCTCCCTGTACTGTCTTTCAGAGCTGGAAGCTGGTGTCCATGCACAGGTAAGCACACAACTCCCACAAGCCCAGTATTTCCATCACTTTTCTGTTCTAGAGACTCTATAACCTTCTTCCCCCCTCCCCAGAACAAGCAGAAATGTAGCAGGAGCCTGAGCTGGACCATGGGAAGATGGTGATTGGGAGCCAAGTGTTCTCCAGCTCAGAGGACTCCTCCAGGACTGGAGAGCGTGAGAGTATTTTTCCTAGAGAAAAGACAGTAACTAACAAGTCACACAAGACTTCTGTCTTGCTCAGTACTTAAAACCTGTGCTATTTCAGAGAGAGTTCTTTGCAGTACACTTCGTTCTAGGAGACTCAGGTCTTGTGTCTTACAGAGTGGCACTTACCTCCAGTGTATATATATATACATATATATAAAATAAGTGGTTACTTCTAAGCAGCAGCTAATCTTTCACTGGTCAGCTCAGCTTCTCACTCATATAAACCTCATCTACATGGGAAAATTCACAATAAAGAGCTTTCTGTCTATTCACAAATTTTATTCCACATCAGAGGCAGCAGCTCTGGGAAACAGTTAATTCAAGACAAACTGCTCCAAGTAAAATCACATTGACCATAATGTCCTTGGATTTTCGCACAGAGAAGATAATTGTACCTGCAGTGTCTAGACCATGGAAATAGGAAAGCATCTCACAGAGACTGCAGGCTCGGTTCAACCAAAAGATACTGGACTTACTTCTCATTAGAGCATATTCACATTAAATAAAGTCATTAAAAAATGTTAAAATGAATGTACTGGATGGCAGTTAAGGGCTTTGGCATCCATTCGTGATGGAATGAGTAACATTAATACAAGTCTTATCACATCACTATCAGCCTTGGGTTATGGTCTTGGACACGGGAGATAACCTGTCTCCTCTCTGCCCACTTACGTAAATCCCAGTTGTGCTGTACATTGTTGCTTGTGTGGTCTTGCCCTGGCTGAGAGGCAGGAATGCTGAGTGTACCTGATGAATGGCCCCACATTCCAGCAAACTAGCTAGAAAGGATTTGTCATCACACCACAGACTCCAGCCCAGAGGCTACTCCAAGTGAGCTCCCTTGTGCTGGTGGCTTCTAATGCTTGGAGATAATGGGAGGGAGAGAGGAGCAGATGGAAAAGCCTTTCACCAGCAAAATGGATCTTAATCACTGAAAGAAGAGGCACTGAAAAGCCTCACTTGATACATCTACGTAACACCATGGAGATAAAAATTGACTCCAGGCAGCCTCCTGAATTGAGTTTTCCAGGAGTCACTACCCCTGTGTCCTGCCTCTGGGTCTCACTGTTACATATATCTTAGTCTCTAGCAAAACAGGGGTTCGTTTAATTGTTTTAAATATAAACTCAGGTAGGCACAGGGTGTGGTCTGTAAGAGCACCTATGTGTTCAGTGAGCTGTGAGGCAGGCCCTGAGCATGTCACCTGCTGCAGAAGGGGTGAGGGGAGCAGCCCCTGCCTGCCAAAGCATTCGGCTTAGTGACAAATGCTGGTCCCTCCCAAAATACTTTCCAGGTGAGCTGGGGGCTGGACAGGCCCGAGAGCTGTCCCCCCAGAAGACAGACCCCTCTGGGGCTGAGGGAGCTGGGTCTTGCGGACTGATCTGGAAGATCTGCAGGAGACACCTTTCTGGCTCACACAGCCATTCCAGTTTCACCTGGCAGGTGCCTGCACTCCAGAAAACACCGGAACTCTTTCATTTGTAAAAATGATAACAACCCCGGAGTGCACTTTCCAGGCTCAGTACAAATACGTTTCCGTTACATGGCAATGGTATCCTGAAGTGCCACTGTTCAGGTGTCTCAAGATCTGTGCGTGACAACAGGTTGCTTTCCAAACTCGTTCTTCTTTTGTCAACCTCTCCCACCTGCCCCAAGACATTTCAAGGATCAGGTTATCATCATTAGGTCCCACCACCAGTTTTTCTCTGATGCTGAGTAATGTTTCCCAGGGCCTGATTAGGCAGAACCAAAAAAGGCTTGGACACAACTGCACATTTTGTAGAAACACAAACCCAACCAATTTATTAGAAGCTTCCTTGTGCTGCGTTCCTGTTACCAGCCACACCTCCTCTGCCCTTCCAGGAGCTTACAAAACCGGGAACCTGCTGAACAAGTTCATGTCGCCCTTTTATAACCCACAGGCAGAGACAGTTTCCTCCTTGTACTCTGCTCTCCCCACCTCCCTCCTCCAGAGTTACATGATTCTCCTCCTCCTTCCTGACTCCGTGCCCACTTTTACCACACACCAAGCGGAGACCGCAGCATTGTACCAACGTGTTTTGGATCACGTTCTCTGTCCAAGCAACTTGCTTCCTGAAACACTCACAGGTGACTCCCCTCAGATCCCATGACCTGAGTTAAGGGCCATTTTTTAATTAAGTTTTACAAGAACCAATGTGTGCGTGCTCTTGCACAAGTGCATGGTGGTATGGGCAGTTTGCCACGGTGGAAAACGTAGACCTAGACTCTTCACTGGAGGTCATGGTTATGGCTGTTTTAGTTTTTAATCATGTCTAATGAAATGCCAATCAGAAGCTGAGTTAGTAATTTTTAACAAAATTGCCAGTTTTTCACCGGTGTGTTCGGATACCAGAGCAATGTGTGGAATTAGACTGCACCAGGCCCAACCTTCCTTCTTTTGCCACCAAATAGTTGTGTTCAGTGCACATAAGAGTGAAAACCTGCAGAGAAGTGTACTGGGCAGTGCTGGTAGAATGTGTACACAATATTATAGTTAAATATCCCCCCTAAAGCATATGCAGTCAATGAAGAAAACTACTCTGAAGATGCAACAAGTAAAGGGAGAGCAGCTGCAGCCAAGGGATATCAGGGAGCTTTCACATTTCCTCTGAAGATTTGTGTCCTCCTCCTGCCAACTTCTCTAGGCTTGCTTGAACAACAAATACTTCCCCTAAGAAAAGTGAAAACAGCAAGAGAGTTAATAAACATGTAACCAAACATAGCAAAAGATGCAAAACCACTGAGACTCATAAACCTGGGGGATTTGTCCTTTGGAGATTAGGTCAGAGATGTTTGGTGGAGTATGTACAGAGGTGGAACCTCACTCCAGACATCTGCTGCTGTAGTGAGCAGAATTGGTGAGCAGCAAAGCTCAGCAAGATTGGCGCTCCATGTTTTAACAACGGGGTCCTCTTTGCATCGACTCCAGCTCCTCTTTGACTCTGCAGTCTGACTCCCCATGGAGTTTTGGCCCTACATATCCAAAAGATTTTCTTACCTGCTTGTGATCTACACTAAGGACTGTAACTGTGGATCCAAGTGGGAGCTGTAGATGTGAAAGAACTTCACTAGGTGAACCATGGAGCTCAGCCGTGCTGCGGAAGAAGAGCGAAGCACTCCAGAGGAGAGCCCCAAACTGCAAATATTTTCACGCATGCTTAACTCTGCAGATGAATAGTCCCATTGAGCTCACTACAGCTGTTTGCTCGCAGAAGTTACTCACTGCTACTGTTTGCAGGATTTTAGCCAAAAATGCAAAACTAAATCTCTTGCCTGGGCTTCACCACGGTAAGTTCTTCATGCAGATGCACTATGTTTGCAGAGGCAGGAGTGAAGCGTTTAAAGAAATCAACTGTTACAGCAGCAACGACTCAATAGATCAAAACAGAAGATGTTTTCAGCCAAGTTGCTTCAAGGAAAAACCGTTTGCCTCAGAAGTTCAGACTGTGAGATGTGAGCACACAGGCAAGATTTTATTTATTCACTGTTTGAAGACTGAAAATGACAAGGTTTTGTCACATACAGTCTTAGAGGTGAAGTTCAGCATTTGGTATGGATCTGGAGGGTGATTGGGGATACCAGGGCATTGCAGCAGAGAAAACAGCATTTTCTAGCTCTGGTTGATGGCCCAGCATGTGATAAGCCTGTGACATTATTGTGTGCATTGAAATGGTCAGGAAAAGTCACGTCAGAGAGTGCCAGGCTATTACTGGATTTTAATAAGCCTGTTACCACTTTGCAGAACTTTCTGTCTGTCTTAGCAGGCTTAAAACAGGCTGAGAACTCCAGGAGGCCACTCAGCGCGGTGCACTGACCTGCCCCGGCCACACCATGTCCTAGTTTAATGGGTCCTTTGCATTTAGCCCACACAGCGTAACCCCTGTGGTAACATTTGGAGAGCATCCCAAGATCATGTGAAAGGCCCTTCTCTGGTGCAGGTCTGCAGTGACTGCAATGAGTTTGTACTGCTGAGACGTTACTTGTCCCTCAAGCACTGAGAAAACTCTCAAAGCAGTAGCTGTGTGCAACCCATAGTCACGGAACAGCTTGGGTTGGAAGGGACCTCGGGGATCACCTAGTTCCAACCCCAGATTGATTATGGCTGTGTATTTGCTCAGCTACATGAAGTGTGCATTGTCCAAAGTCCTTAACTCCCTGTCCCTCTCCAAACACTCAGCCCGCACCCCGACAGCCCCCACGTGCATTTATATCACCCCACTGTAGTTGAGCTCACTGGCGCATCACGCCAGGCAGCATCGGTGAACCCCTCAGTCATGGGGTGCGTCGGTGACCTCGCCAGCGCTGGTCGTCATGCTGGGAGGTAAAGGACATACTCAGAAAGGAAGAGGCAGCCCCGAGTCGTTAGACACCGAAGCTACAGAGCCTGCAGCTGAGCGGGGCTGCCTTTGCTGTTCGTCAGGACGGACACGGCCAAAACAGTCTTACTAAAAAGCAGCTGCAGTGGCACAAGGCGCAGTAGTGACTTCCCGGGGTGTATGGGCGTGGGCTGACCTCCCAGTCAATGTCAAGTGCAGATTTTGACACCTTCAGACTGAACTCTGCTAACAGAGCAGAGCCCTGGCGGTGTTCAGCACCTGGCATCAAGAAAGGCTGTGCCCTTACTGACCGCCTGTACCTACAGGAGAACCCCCGGGCATAGGAACATGCAGATTGTTAGAAAGTTTCAGCTTATGCTTTATCAATTTAGAGAATTTTCAAGTGGTTTGCACTTACATCACTATGAAAAGCTCTCAGATAGTAAATCTCGCCTTTGAACCCATATATAACCATGTCCTCTCATCTTTGACATCATCCTTCATTTCAGTCCAAGCCAATTCAGTTCATGTTCTCCAATTCCACATCAGAAGAGCTAATGGCTGCTAACAATGTAAACACAATTGCATTGTTTGAGCACTGTTGACAGCAAATATTGATAAAACTTTGGGAGAGGGTAAGCCAGAGCTCCCACACCCAGTCTCTTCACAGTAACACCCCAGGCAAGGCTCAGAGCTCTAAATCACTTTGTAGTTCAGTAGTTTTGTAGTTTGTAGTTCAGCAGTTTTATAGTTTCTAGTTCAGCTGTGGGAGGACGTGAAGCAGCTTTCAGGTGGAGAGTTTGTCTTTATCCAGGTTTGAGGGGCTTGCACTGCAGGTCTGTACACAGGCCACATGGATCAGCCTCAAAGGAAGAAGAGCAGACTGTGTGAAGAAGTGTCTTAAAGCTTCACATGCACAGCTTTAGGGATACCATGGTGGTGGGCTTTGCACAGAAGCAGTGACAGGTGTGGGGTCCCCTTAGAGAAGCTGAAATACCTCTGACTGAGCTCCTCAAACTCTCCACTTAGAATGAAAGAATCATTTAGGTTGGAAAAGACATTTTGGAAAAGATCATCAAGTCCAACCATTAGTCTGTCATTGCCCAGTCCACCACTAAACCATGTTCCTCAGCACCACATTGAGCCTTTAAATACCTCCCCTGGGCAGCCTGTTCCAATGACTGACAAACCCTTTCAGTGAAGAAATTTTTCCTGATACCCAATCTAAACCTCCCTGGCACAACCTGCGGCCATTTCTTCATTCCCTCTGCCTTAACTGTAGGGACCCTCCAGCAGCTCCATTTTCTCCCACTGATTTACCTGTCACATCTCAGCTTTTTACCATCAAATGCACTTTCTGGTTGTCTTTCTTCCTCAAGTTTTTCTGCTTGCCCTCAGTGCCATTCTAACCTTGATTTCCATCTTGGCTGCTGGCTTCTGCTCCTCCCCCTAAAGCTCTTATTTTCCCTCAGTGCACACTCTAGTCTCTCTGCATGCGTGTGCACATGGGCGAGGGTCATGCTTTAGCTTTTTGCCTCCCAAAATATTTAGCATTTAATTTCCACCTCCACAGTTACTTCTTGCATCCTGAAACTTCTTTTTGGACTACGTCCAATCTGTCTTCTCTCAAACCAGTTTCCAAAGGTTTTTTGATTTCAGACACAGCAAATGCAGGATCCTTTTCCTCCTCACACTCATGAAATTTCTTCTTCCCACAGCTCATACTTTTTCTGACTTCTTTCCCATCTTTTTAACCTTTTCAGTGTCCCTCAGGATATTCTTATCCTAAGCAGCACAGGTACTTTTGAGTAGTCCCCAACCAGCCCTAAGATCACACAGATGTGCTCCTATAATTCAGATTTGTCTCCTCCTGCACAAAGGTGCTACACAGTTTCTTCCTCCTCCTCTAGATACACCTAACCACTGCCAAAATAAAATCTGGCACAGCAAAGTACCAGATCAATATTAGGGGAAAAAAAGGCACCATTCTCATGGTAGTTGGAAAACAAGTGAATTAGAAGAAAACACTGAAGGAAGAGAGAGGATGGGAAGAACAGAGCAGCGAGCTTCCATGGAAGAAGTGTTTTGGGACAGGGGCAGCTCCTGGAGGGGTCCTATGAGCAGCCAGGCAGCAGCCACACAAACTCTTGCCTCTGACTCTCCACCACTTAAGAAGCCACTTTATTTCACAAGCTCCTGTTAACAGGGCAGGTAAATCAGGTGAGTGGTCAGTCAGGCACTGCATGGCTCATACCTGTTTAGTCCATTGTCCTGCAAATGAAGGTGACCTTTAGAGGTCCCTTCCAGCCTAAGACATCATATGATTTTATTATGGGAGAGGAGAAGAAAATATTTTCAGTTAAATATTTCAACATGAATACACAGCTACTCAACCAGACAGGCAAATTCAGTCTGACTGAATCACAAAGGTGATTAAGGGCCTGGAGCATCTCTCCTGTGAGGAAAGGCTGAGTGAGCTGGGGCTGTTCAGCCTTGAGAAGACTGATTTGGGATCTCATCAATGTTTATAAATATCTGAAGTGTGGGAGACAAAGGGAGATGGCCAATCTCTTCTCAGTGGCCTGTGGGGACAGGACAAGGCACAATGATCACAAGTTGGACCACAGGAGGTTCCGCACCAATGTGAGAAAGAACTTCTTCACGGTGAGGGTGATGGAGCACTGGAACAGGCTGCCCAGGGGGGGTGTGGAGTCTCTTTCTCTGGATTCAAGACCTGTCTGGATGCTGACCTGTGTGATCTGCTCTAGGGAACCTGCTTTTTCACGGGTTGGACTCAATGATCTTGATGGTCCCTTCCAACCCCTACAATTCTGTGATGCTGTGACTGAAAAAAACCCAAATCCAAACCCATCACAAAACAACCAACAAACCCGGGTGCAGCTGTGCCTTTATTACTGCCCGAAGCCAGTGGCTTCCCCCCGGGTAACGTTCACCACGGAACAGTCTGTGTTAAATCTCGAGGTCATCCGTTTCAAGTAACCTGCTGCGCTCTAAAGCCCGTCTGTGTTCCTAACTCCTTACCCTGACTCGCTCCAACTATTTTTCATGTTCAGGTTAAAGCTGATCTTTAGTACCTGCTGTGTCCCCCCCAGACACACCTCCCAGGCAGCGGCTCTGCATTTGTGTCCTTCCCACTCAGGAGTGTCATCCAACTACTCCGATGAGGTCTCAGAGACCCTCTTCTTCCTCTTCACCCTTACTGCCGCTCCCAGTGCTTGCAACACATAAGCCCTTCCACGCCACTGCTCCGGATGCCAGCAAGTCAGGTACTACACTCACACTGCACTTCGGGAGTGCTTCATCCCGTTCCCCTGCGGCAAGCACACATCAGCACGGACAGAAGTAAGAGAAACGCCTTCATGCCTGGGGCACTCCACCTGCAGACACCCTGTCAGTGTCTGCAAGCTTTTAACTCAGCTGAACCACCAAACCAGATCAGGAGGAACGTGGTCTTGTTTGCAGCCTGCTCTGTGTGGTCCTAGGGTTCTCTCCTGGCTTGACACTCACAATCCATCCCCTCCTTTCAGCCAGGAGGCCCAAGCTCTCCTTTCTTCCAGGAACTAGCAGCAGGAGGAGTATTTTGAGATCACAAATAATAATAAGAAATTTTTATATTTTTTTCCTCTGATTCTACTCGTGATCTTTTACCAGGTCATTCCCTCGCTTCAATAATCACAGTTGTTCTGACATCCTAACTGTTTTACATTAAGCAGATGTGTTAATTGGGAGTTGAATAAATTATGAAGGGCCACAGCTGAATTGTGAGTGGTCTGCCTGGCACTGGACCAAAGAGTCCCAGATGTCTCCAGGCTACACTGAGCTTTCCCAATCTCAGCTCTCACAGCATCCTCCTCACAACCATCTCCTCAATCCTCAGATGGTCCTTGTCATTGCCCAGCCCTTTCTCGGCAATGCCCTCTACTCAGAAGTGGCTTTACCTGCTGCCCAGCTCTCCTTCAGGTAACACTGGAGGAGCCTCTTCTCACCCACCATATGGTGTTACCAAGTACGTGACAAGCACAATGAAATAGATGACATCTGCCACGGTGTTAAGTGACCTTGAAATAAACCAGCACTGGTTTGCTCTGTTAAACACGGAATTTGTACTTACTATGTATTAAAAGCATAACTCACCACTTCATACCAAGTGCTACACGATAGCAGGAATTACAGCCTGCGACACAGAGTTTAATGCAGGTGTTTAAGTGTCCAGTTGCCAGAACACTGTTTAACAACAGTATCAGCTACAGCAGAGAGCTGCTCCCCCAGCAGCACAGCGTTAGCACACTGGCCAGGCACTGCACTGACTTGATCACGTTGATTCTTGTGGAACTTTGCCTCCAAAATAACCCAATCCCAGACTTCAAAATACAAAACGCTGATGGTTTTCCATTGTCATACAACATTCCCAAGTTCAAAACTTCAAAGGAAATGCCATGTACATGCAGCAGGCTTTCCCAGTGGATAAATAACAGCATAAAAATGCAGCAGTCATGTTCTAATCGCCAAGAAGCTGAAAGCCACCTACCAAATCAATACGAAACCAGAACTATGCTGCATGAGAGAGATGGGCCATGGTGTCCGTAGCGGTCAGCTTTCTTCTGAGATTTGAGGACTGACATTTTGAAAGCACTCATGCTTCTCTAGATGCAATAATTTACTCCGTGATTTGTTCATTATTACTATGTTCAGACAATTTAATAGATGGACTATCAGAAAAATACCCAAGGCACAAAGAAGCCAATGCAGCGGTTACTAGTAAGAGTGGCTGGGTTGAGTAGGGTTACTGGTTCTCTGCTACAGAGATCAAGTCAACTAGATGACAGACAAAAGCTGCACTTCAGAGACTGAGGCTGAAGTCTGGTTTCAGAAAAAGTAATGTGGAAACAAGAGTGGAGCTAAACAAAAGTAAGGAGTATTGCATAGTTGATTTCAAATATTAGAAAATTACTCTGGCTAGATCTGTATTCAGCAGCTGTTTGCAAACTAATGTAATATTACAAACTTCTTCAGAGTAAAATAAACCATAGCAAAGGTCAGTCTCAGTTTTTGAAGAAACTGTGAAGACTGGATAGTGTTTTGAAATAATGATGTGAAGCTGTGCAGCACACAGCACCCAGCCCCATACTTAACTCTGCACCACCCACAAGAGCAGACAGGGAGCATAATGACATTGGGCAAGTTTGGCACGTGATTCAAACTGTCAGTTTGCATGAAGTAGCTCAGATATTAAGCTCAGATGAAAGCAAGCAGGCAACGGTGAGTTATAAAACACAACCACAGGATAAACAAATATATAGGACAAGCGTCATTTCGTATCGCTAAAGCAAAGTTGAGAACTTTGTGATGAACTCAGTCTGGAATACTATCCAAACCCATGCACATTTAAGGGAAAAAATATGATCCTGAATGTACTTTTAATTAAACTTTTCCAGATGGCCTGTATGTAGCACAGAGATTTTTGTTAACCTTTGCCCTAACTGAAATTCAGACACGGAAAGCATAAAACCTACAACCAGCACAGTCCTCTATTTTCCTGGTAGATAAATGTGGAAACGATTCTTAAAGAGTGTATCCAAAACACATCTGGAAATTTCTTATTCAACACTGACTCAGGCTGTGCAGTACAATGACAGCCTGTCACACATCACAAAGCCACTGGAGGTCTGTAGGAGTGAAAGTCTGAGCTAATCATCTCCAGAACAGGGCAAGGGGAACAAAGTTCGAGCCAGCTTCACTCTGCCAAACGCAAGACATTCCAGCCGCCTCAAGTGTTCACAAAGCAGGAAGGCAGTTGATATCGGTTCTGCCAAGCAGCGTGTATCACCCAGTTTATTTTTAAGTGAAGAATTGCAAAGCTATATCCATGGGAAGTATTTATAGTGCATGCAGTTCTTGGAAAGAGCTCCCCAGCTCAGCAGGCTGCCTTGCCTACCAAAGGCATGGTGATTAACCCATGCTCAGGGACAGTAACTGCGAGTTATGCACCTTCTGGAAGTCACAACAGTGCTGCTCTCCAGGCATTACTCTCTTCTAGCAGAGAGGAAACAAAGGTACAAGCAGCATTTACAAAGGTAAAGGTTTCCATGGCTACAGTTCAGGTTAACAGTTTTACTGCCCAAAACAAACTGGTTTCCTCTAAACATTCTTTTTCACTTCTCTGGCATTATTGCTGGCCAGAACTTTGAAAGTCGTTCCTAAAAACAAGGTCCTGAGGATCCTTCTTTTGCTCAAGCATGAGATCTCTATGCTAAGCCAGACTGCCTGCCTTCCCTCTATTTCAGTTTGCTTCTGAATTTGTTGAGGGTTTTTTTTTCCTGAGAGTAAACACACCCATAGTGAGATTTTTGACTTCTTTAATTTAAAGATTGTATTACAGAAAAGTTTAAGTACGGAATCCTTATAAGGATTAACTCTTGACATAATATATTGCCAAGATACAGTGTAGCTGCAAGGGCTCCATGTGAACCTTCATATAAGTTGCTTTCTTACATACACAGTTGCTGAACAACAAAAATGGTGTTTACCATTTGTAAGAGAAGACAGTGGTATTTCAACAGTCCTTTTACCAGTGGGTTCTGGTTTTCCCAAATTAGAAATACACCATATTAAAACTGTAAAACCTTACTATACAGAAAGTTGAGACAAATTTTCTAAAGATTGCAACTGATGAAACATTAAAATGAAAACTAAGGAGTGTTGATTATGTAGAATGGTTTCTCTTTTACTGGCAGGTCAAATATACTAGAAACGTACAAATATTTTTGATAATCTAATTCCAGATGAACTCAAAACACTGAAGTAACATACACAGGCTAAGAGAATTCAATACTGTTCCAAGGCACTTACTGAATCTCCATGACTAGATGAAAACCAGAACAAATTAGGTCCGACAATTAAACAGTATATAATATAAAAATAACTTTTTGCTTACAATTTACAAAATGTATTACAATCTTTATCTCTGCTAACCTGCAATTCTGGCTGTGTGTGTCCAGCAAGTTTTGTAAAAAACCCCAGAAACTATTTTCTAAAACTTCAGGGCAAATAATTTACAAATAAGGTACACAAAAATTTAGATCATGCAGAGATTTCTTACATCTTCTGTTAATATTTTATGATTGCAACTTTATCAAATTATATACTGACTTGCCCTGTACATATACAAAATAATGCATACATGGTAATCAAACGTTAGCAAAAAGTAGTCCATAAACACAATCTGTCAAAAGTATTACTATATTAACATATGTCTACAAGCAGCGTGTAACAGGGTTAAAAGACATTAAGGCAATAATACTTGAAGTTACAAAATAAATCATATGTAATACTTTCTCCTAAGTGTAATAAGGCAGGTAGATGGCCCCAGCAAAAAGTTAAGTTGTAATACTGGAATCCACTGTTGTGAACAACGTTTAAGGTTTTGCGTGGGATGTACTGTAAGAGTGTACCATTCGGTAGTTAGATCTACTCTGCTCTGTGTTAGTTGCCCCCAGAAGTGTGGAATAGTATTTGTCTAGTTCTCAGTGGCACTTGACTTTTCCAGTATAATTTATTGATAGCATGTCCATTGGTTCAAGGATCATGTCCATTCTGAAGGTGGCTCTCTTGGTCCTCGGGGCTTTCCACAGCGGTTACCAAAACCTAAGGAAAGACATGATTTAATACTTGTGTCCCCTTGGGTGAAGCAGTCTTGCAAATGTTGGCAGCAGTCAGAAGCATCAGTGCAAGACATGCTCCAGCTCTGACAGAGGAGGTTTAGTCTCAGGGCTAGAAAACAACTGGGTACTATTAGGAGTTCTAAAGGCAGTATGGCCATAAGAAATACAACATGAAGAAACTGCATATAATTATGGTTCACTATTTAAACCTCACTTGAAACAGACTTCTCGGTAAATACAGCACTACAGCCTTTGTTGTCATTTACTGATTATTGTTTTCCCCTTCTCTGTGTACCGAGGAAATTTTGTCAGGTATTATTTCTGAAAGTTCAGGGCTCTACAGAAGAGATATCCCATTTGACTAATTCTGTTTTACACATTTTAAGAAATAAAGTGAAGAATGATTGAATCATTCATTCTGGGAAAAACCCTCTCAGCAATGCCAAAGACTCAAGGCAGGCTTACCTGCCCCTCAGCAAGTTGGAGCGAGACAGCAGTGGGGCCTATCAAAACTAGTACCATCAATGCTAATGCATCTTCTCTTTAAATTATCCAGTGATGACGTTTTGAGTTAATTATACTTACCAATGTCTGCAGGAAATTCTGAAATTTGACCTCTTGTATCAGTGGAACCAGAAAAAGAAATCTGAGGTAAAACGTCAGTTGGTGTTTTGTTGCTCCTCTCGGGACGATCTGGAAAACAGCCCCCCCATTACTGCAACATTCATTGAGCCAGCACCGTGTGAGCAATATTGTTAAGGACAGCTCTGTTCAGAACACTGCTTGCATCAAATACTCTTGACAAAAAGAAAGATCTAAAAGCCAACTTCTCATTTAAAAAACCCACACTTCCAAGTTGTATACAAAGCAGATGTTCAATGGCAGTGACGCACTCCTGTTTGCCAAACGTGGATGATTATTTTTTTTAAGTTTGTATGAATATTTAAAATCCCATGTAACACCTACCGATAACAGGAGCTCACAGCACCACTTAAACACCAATATAAGCACACCTGTTCATGTTACTTCTGAACCAACAGTGCTTAAGACAACATAAGCAACTGTGTTACACTATTTGTATAACTAAATGCCCTATTAGGAAATGTGTAATATTTCTGAGAACTCATTTATATTAAATAAATTTAAATAAAGGGCTTACACGGGAAACAGGTTGCCAGAAAATTAAACATCGGCTGATAGTCAACACCTCTTACTGAAGCCTTTTCAGAAGAGCAAAAATTAAAGACTTGGATAGCTATGCAGCATACATACATGTACATACATACACACAGATATCACTCACAGCTGACCATATTACTACTTGTTATCAAATAAAGGAAATTAATTCACCAACATTTACAGTTTATATTGCAATAACATGGGGAACTTCTAATAAAGCTGAAAAATTATCATCATGAATTCAGCATTTTTGTTGTCCTCATTTTAGCACACCCAATGTTTAGCATCATTTAAAAAAAACCCACACCTGTACAAAACTTGGTTCCTCAGAAAACCTTAGAAGCTTTAAAAAGGGAGGAGCCTTTTCAGAACAGTGTTCCAGCAGTATATTTTAGACATATTCAGAGCAGAGGCCAAGTTCAGACAAAATTTTATTCAACAAGAAAAATGTATTTGGAGATGTTTTTAGAATTGCAAGACTAATGTGATTTTTAGAGTTTTGCCAATGAAATTAGAAGAATTGTGGGTCAGAAGTAGTTTTCAAAATAATCATATGTATATGTTGATTTCAAAATTAGATCATGAAATAACTAATTCTCCCTGGCAGTTTCTAATTTAAAAAACGTTCTAATCTAAAAACCACTTTATCAGTTCAAATTGTTCAGTTACTTGAGCTTTCTACTCTTAAGGAATTACTGGAGATATTAACAACTAGAAAGAAACATTTCTTTTCACAATATTAAAATAAATAAATAAATAAATTCTATCACTTACCAGGTAGTACAGATGAATTTGCTTTCAAACCCTGTTAACAAGAAATATATTAAATCATTCTATAAAATGTTTCCAAAGTACTACAAACCACCATAAATTTAAGATTATGAAAACGTAAAAAAAAATATACACCACTTGTGGAAATACCCCCTGGCTTCTATATTTCTGACTTGCTATAATGCTAACAAGTAAATGCAACAGTAGGTATTTAAGAATTTACGATTAGTAACTTAATAAAAAGTTTAAGTAGTCATATTACAAATTATTTCAAAATTAGGTAGTTTATCTCTCATACTAATTTTTAAGTCCTTGGAAATTCATGTCTTTTTTTTGCCACACTTAAGTGGTGAGCGAAGCTGACTGTAAAGCGTATTGAAGGTATTTAAGAAAGGCACAAGTTTTAAAGAGGATTTACATGCTTTTGAAGTTTTGCCAGCTGTTAGTGGTGGATGACTTTGAGCCTGCTGTAAAATGTTAAATCTGATGGGCAGAAAAGGGTTTATTTAAAATAAATACGGACATAAGAAAAACCTTCAGTTCTCCCCCAGCTTGAATTAGACTATGATTGATTAAGGGCAGACAGCAAGCTCTGAAAAGCAGCATATTTACCCTCTTCAAACCACAATTTAAGGTATGTTAAGGATGACCTTTAGAATTATGGCTGATCTTAGAAAACCAGGGAGTATTCCTGGAAAGAAAAGATGTTCTTAATGCATACAGCTTAAAACACATGTTCCTAACATTCAGCAGCTCCGGAAGAAGGAAAACCGCCGAGCTGTAGGTGCTCAACAGCTGTAACTTTTCACCAGCATGTATTTCAGTTTTGGCTGCAGCTCCCAACCAAACTGGAACGAGTGATTAGCAGACTCGTCTCCTACACTTACTGCAGAGACTGCTTGTTCTGAGAGATGCTGATCGCGCAGCGCGCTCCACTCCGGCTGTGCAATCGTAACCGGCTTCGGCAAGGGTGTGCCTAGGAAAAATTAAATCACACTCAGCACACTTGAGTTATCTCCATGATGGGGCATTAGAAATGTGTCATAAAGCAACTTTTTAAAAGTTAAACTCTCAAAAACATGAATCTATCTTTACATGAAGAGATTTCATGTTAAGAGAAGACTCCCCAACATATAATTCAAAACCCAGGACCACAGTGTTTGCATTGTGTATGTTCATCTCCTTCATTTGGAAGTTCCTAATCAACAGAAGAATCAGCTTTTTCAATAATGTTTTTTAAATGTTGTTATATCAGCTGTCCAGTAACAGATCTGAAAGAGACACACCAAGTAAAGAAAACACACAAATTGGGACAGTCATACCTGTCCTTTACTGACATCATGCAAAAGCACAATCTATTTAAGTGGGTTTCATGATTCCAGTCCCAAATATATATTTTATTTTCTCTGGGGTTTTTTAGGAGGAAAAAAAAAGGCAGCTTTGCTTGTGTCCTTGCAGAAGAGAGGCAAGTCCATAATATTCAAAGAAAGGATTGCTTTGACTCTGAACTACCTATGCTTATGATGCTCGGGGGGGCATATTTGTAAAACTTCAATGCTTTTATGTTGAAAACATCTATATTAACTGTTGGCCAAAAATTTTTAAGTCTCACAAAAAAATTAAAAGCTTCAATAAATGACTACACCAAATTAGGCTTTCTGGAACATAAACCACCACCTAATGTATAATTTAATGTCAATGATATATTTTTTTGCAGTTCTGCCATTACTGGCTTGATGAATGAGACACAAAGGTATAAGTGCATCATTCGCAAGTGTCAGTTTTCTCTTCCAGCTGCCCTTTCGATACACGTAAAGAATAAACTATGTTAAACAAACTGGGCTTGTTCACTAGACACAGTGCAGCACGAAAACGTCATCAACTTTCCCTTGCCAGGGAAAGGAGAATCAGATAAACACTGTTCATGTGTTTTCCTGCTCCTTGCCTGGGAGCATAAGGAAACTACCTGAAAACGATGGGGAATCCCCAGCCATAGTTCATTTTCCCACTATATCTCATTTCCATACCCTTCAGATTGAAAACAAGCTCAACTAAAATCAATGCTGAAGTCTCCAATGCACTTCAATATCATGTAACAGCATGCTTAGTCAGGAAATGAGAAATAATTTGACTGGCTCAAGGGCTTGTGGAAGTTAAACCTCAATATAAGCCATGACACACACTGAGATTCCATTCCGCTTTACCGTCTGCTCCAACACTACGATTACCCAAAACTCAGGGCATCCAAACACAATACTGAAATGCATTTCACACTTCATCCCAAATTATCACAAAAGGTTAGAAACTCACTCTGTTCACTTGCTAACACAAATGATTCTGGTGTTCTTTCTGGGAGTGGGGGAGAGGAATCTTCACTAGCATCAGCATCTAAATCAAATATGATATTTACATAAGTTAAAACACACACTTCAATATTCTTCCCAGATTTTTAGATTCAGACTTTTTTGGTGAGATTATTCTGAACTTGGTATGAAATTTTAAGCAAAAGGAAAAAAATTGCTGTAAACTTTATGAACCATTTTGGTTTACTGTGCTAATGCCTTTGGATCGATTTCACAGTAACAAAGCTATCTTTACATTAAGGAGTGAAAAACCAGCGTGTATGGGATGGAAGAAAGTAAAGCCAAATACATTTTTGGTCTAAATCTTTTGGAGAAAAACCACTCAGTAACTGCAATAAATACTTTTTTTTCATTCTTCCAGCACAAGACTATGAGCAGAATTAACAGTCTGCACTGGCACAGTATCATTTGATTCTTGAATAAGTTGCCCATAACTGTGAGCACATTAGCTACTGTAATTTAATTGCAGTTCATTACATATCTATCTGCAGCCACTGCAAGTAGGAGTTAAAGTCCCTCCAACACACCGGCTCCTCAAACTCTTCTGCAGGTAACTGGGGCACAGTTGATGCCCCCAGCTGCAGCACAGAGCTCCCAAACCATGGTAAGAAGCACACTGAACCCATGTACAAGCAGTTCCACTGTGCTGAAGACAGTAACATACCACTCAGCAGCAATTTTTTGTTTGTTTGGGTTTTTTTCCCCCTACATTGTTCTAACCATGTGCACTTCCAAAGTCACTGCAGCACAGCTGGTTTGCACACTACAAGGACATTAAGCAAGGTTGCTTCCCAGGTCTGTACCACGTGACAGCAAGCTGTAGCAAAGGTCCACATAAACCATTTCTCTGAAGCCCCAAGTCTTGGCTCAGCTTCCCAAGCCATCCTGCATCCCATACAGGCTAGCTACCACACCACCAATATGAACTAGGTATCTGGTCTAGCACAAGGTTTACTAGGTAGAATGGTGGGTAAGAGCCAGAGGAGATGGCTACCACTGTTGCCAGTACCACAGCCATTTCCTTGTCACCTCAGTAGTGTACTACACAAGCTGTCCTGGCAGCAAAAGCTCCACTCCTACCTGCTGAGCAATTCAGATTAGAAATTAAAGATGCTGCCACAAGAAATCTCACCTGACAACTGTAATCTGCACAAGATTCATAAAAAGATGAGGGCATGTTTCAACTAATGAAGCTATGAAACTTGCCCTGCCAACATGCCAGCAGCCAGGTCATCTCCAAGACCTACTCCATCTTGGGTTTACTCTACAGTGTAAAAAACCCTTAATTAATAGCCTCTGTCAACCTTAATTTACCTAATCTAAACCTTAATAGTCTTTGTTAAATCAGCAAATAAATGTACTATTGAAATTGGTTTGGGGGAATTAGTTTGGGTGTGGGGTGGTTTTGGTTTGGGTTTTTTTTTTTTTTGGAGTAGTTGTTTTGGATTTTACCCTCAGGGTACAACTACTTTTCACCTCATTTGAATTAAAAAGAAGATTTAATTACGTGGTGAGATCATAACCACAACTGTTGGTGTGCAAGCAGTTAGGATGCTGGTAACAGGCAAACTTCACTGGTGACTGCACCTACACCACCCCCACCTCCCCAGTTCAGCCAGTAGTCCTGATCAAGTGTGAAGTGAAAAAGCCAGTATAAAACCCGGCTTAGGATCACTGGCACAAAGCAGTCTGAACTATGTGCTTGAGACCAAGACCTGCAACCTGAATATAAATAGGAAATGTTCACTATCACACAAAATGAGGCAAATTAGGCAAAATTAATAAAAGCTTTTTAAGCCACTCCTGGGAAGTCAGGAACAAAGTATCACAAAGGCTGTATTGATATTTCAGGATGCTTCTTCTATGCAGTTACATGAAACAAATTCTTGAGAGACATTTCTCCCATTCTTTATCACACTGATGATATATCACTTATTTGCATGTCTTACAGTGCCTACGCAGGGAGACGTGAAGAGAGGAGTTATTTTCAGTGATAAACAATGATTGCCCTGGGAAAGAAGGGAAAAAGTTTTGAGACCAGCACTTGAACCAGTAAGCACAAGTCTGATGAGCTTGTTTAGTATACTCTGACTACTCAAAACTACCACCACGCTAGACACTTCTGTGAAGTTGGAAATGGAGAAAACATGTCAAACAATAACACAGAAACCTCCAATTACGAAAGCATCCACACCTCTCAATAAAGCTTTTGAAACAGCTTATCAGGGTCTGCAGTACCGTGTAACACATAGCTCAGGTGCAGAACAAGAGCTGAGAGGAGATGAGTTTTGCCCCTTCTGAGGCTGCCAAAAGACACTGTTTAAACATACATTTGGAAAATTGCATTCTACAGAAGTTTATGCTGTTCAACCCTGAAGATGCAACCAGGTTAAAGAGCAGCACTTCTGAACCACAATGAAACCTACCTCTGTCATCCTCTGAACATGTTACGGCTGTTAAGTCTTGCCTAGCAATAGACATTGGCAATACTTTTCTGGCAGAAATGTTTTCAGTACTAGTGGCAGCAGAAACGGTGGCACTTGCGGTTGAAACATTAGACGCGCTTTTGCTCATGGCTCCATCAAAGTTCATCTCCTCCGTGTCAGAATCATCGGAGTGAAGAGGATTAGTAAAACAGAGGGGTGCTCGAATGGAAACAGTATGATCAACATTATCACTGGAAGGATGTTCAACCGTGGTGTTTGATACCAAAGAGAGAGTTTTAGTGCCATGACATATGATGTCTGAAGACATGTCCTCAGACACTGATGTATTCAGTGCATTGTCAGGCCCCTGCAGTGACCACGTGGCATGTCCCTTTTCTGACAGAGGCAGACGATCTGGTCTTGGTGGAGTATCACAAACCTGCTGACTCTGCAGGCTTTCTGGTGAAGGTATTAAGGCTGTGCTAGGTTGTGACACGCTGCATTCCAGACACGAGTTTTGAGAAGCATCTGCAAACGAATCCCCTGAAATCTGTTCCTGTGGTTTGAAGCTCTTATCAACTACACAGGATGACATAGGCTTAATTTTAATTGCATGTCCCCTGTTCAACAGGGAGTTCCCATCAAAGCTTCGTGGTCCCTCCTGAAGAGGTACCTTCTTGATTTCAAAACTTAAGTTGCGCTCCAGCCTCTTCTCCACACGTTCACTGGGTTCATTCTTCCCTGAATGTTCTGTTGACTTATTGTAATTCTCATTGAGGTCTGTTGAATGCTCTGATGAAACCATGTGCAAAACTGGCTTTGGATGGTATCTATCATTGTCCTGCCATACAGTAGTGACTGTTGGATAAGCTGATGGGGGAGACGGTGTTAAGATCGGTGGTACTGGCTGAGGCTCTGGAGGCTGCAAGATTTCTTCTTTCGCGTCTCCTTCTACAAGGCAACTGCAAAACAAAAAAAACACCAAACATACCCAAAACATGTTTTCCTGTATTTTGACAATTTAGATATTTACCCATCTATCTCTGCAGTAGTAATGCTACACACCAACACTGAACTCCAGGCAGTGCTTTGCCTGCACACAGACAACAGTTATAAAATGTGACTAATGGGGTCGGCAAGAACTAAGTCAACATGCTCAGAATGTCTTTCAGAACATCCCAAAGACACGCATTCAGGCCACAGCTAGTGGCCTCAGGAAGAGTTCAAAGACTGCTCACTCCTTTCCCTGAATAATTTTTCAGTCTCCATCAGAAAGGCCCTCTTGTGGCAGAATTTCAGTACTTTGCTTTCTTAAGCGGCTCAGGGCAACTCTGAGCCTATGGAATGAAATTTTCAGTAAACCCAGGAAAGGTTTTTTAAAAACCTGACATCCTACTTAGTACAAAACGAGTTCCTTCCCTCTTATTCTTTCCCACACATCCAGCAGGATTTTACTTTGCTACTTGTGTGCTTAAGAGTTTCTCCATAGTTTCAAGGCTAACGATGCAGACCAGATTTAGCTGTCAGGAGATGCACACCAAATAAAAAAGGACTCACAGTAGAATATACGATCCAAGTCACGGTGCATTTTAGTGAGACCAGAGCACAGCTCATCATAAACTGCTAAAAGGAGAAACTCTTAAGACATATGGTCAATTTACTTCCAGATTAGATGTAGAATACTTGACTACATTAATTTTGCACAGCTAAGATGTTGTCTACAAAACTCAGGAATTTTCTTTCAGAGCCTTTCAAAATACTTTTCATTATGCAAGACTAGGAACAGAGCAATAACTGAGATGCAAACAAATGCAAGAATAGAAATACAATGAAATAATTTTTTAAAATTATATTTTCTATCCTGGCAAATAAATCAAAGCACAATGGACTATGGTTTTCAAAGGAGTCCAATCTGGCCACATGCTTGAGCTGAGAAACCAGCCCGTTTTAAGTACAAAGCTCAAATCACCCCCTGCTGTTGGCAGAAGTGTCCTTCATGGGGGAGCAATAAATCCTCTATGTAGGCCAGCACATAATGTCCAAGATGGCAATAGTTAGGAGACAGATGTTTGCATCATCCCATATTAGGGGAACAGACAGTTCCTAGGACAACAGTCTTTACTGACAAGTTCAGGTGCTGCATCCAAATAACCTTGAACAAGCAAGAGTCAGCCAAATCCCTGCATACCTTTAGTTTAAGATAATCTGTATCAGAGGCACCTTGAATCACCCAAATCCAGCTCTGCAGCTGGAAATCTAGAACTTCTCTTTTGAGATAAGGTCATTATCTTCTCTTGAAAATGAAGTGACTGGTAGATCTTAGACTGAACCTTCCTGTCATGATCCAACAGCCTCAAGAACTGAAGAGCGTTCACAGAACTTATTTGCAAATGAACTGAAGGTTACACACCAAAGGCCAGAAAGCAGGGGTTTCCAAAGAGGCAAAACCACAGAATCACAGAGTGTTAGGAGTTGGAAGAGACCTTGAAAGATCATCTAGTTCAACCTCCCCACCAGAGCAGGATCATCTAGATTAGATCACACAGGAATGTGTCCAGATTGGTCTTGAATGTCTCCAGAAAAGGAGACTCCACAACCTCTCTGGGCAGCCTGCTTACTACCTACTAAAACTCTTTACCACCTACTAGATGACAGTCCATGGCAACAGTATTCTGCAGCTGTGGTTGTGTAAAACCTGGGAGAACAGAGCCTATCTGGCAGATCTGCAAAAAGGCATGCTAGCAGTAGATACCAATCTGCATATCCACTGATCTTTATATTCCCCAGGCCCTGTATTTCAGACTATTGATATGGAACTTTCCTGATAGCAGCACTAGTTGAACAAGCATTACTCAGACAAGAGTGAGAATGAAAAGGTATTTGTATTTTAGAGACATGACAGATTCTCTGGAGAAAAAAAAATAAATCTCATAATGAGCCATCACCTGTAGTTTCATGGTGTAGATCAAGTCTGGTATCCAAATACAGGTTGGCATTCAACATGGAACATTGAGAACATGGCCAGATTTCTGTATTGGTGCTACAAATCTTTCACAGAGAAAGCCCAGTCTGAATATGGATGTTTAACACAGGCCTAGTAAATTTTATCAACTGCAGAGAAGGTCCAAGAAAACTAATCTGGGTCATCATCCTCAGCCACACATGTAAGACAAACAGAAAAAGGAGGTGTGCCTTTCAAGCTCTTTTCAGTCAGATAACCACCCAGACAGAGAAAGCCTATCACTACTGCCAAAACATTATCAAGAATGTTTAGAACCATGGACAGATGAGACCAAAGAAAAGGCTTGCTATTAATATCACATCTTGTTTATCTATAAGCCACAAATACATTGCAACAGACATTATGAAATTTGATAAAACAGTCACTGAAGACTGACATCAGCCTCCTACCCTTACTAATTAAGAATTTGACTTTACAAGACAGGTCTCTATCTTCCTCTTATTGCTTCTGTTAAGACCGAAGAGGTCTTTTTACTTGAGAGAACATGGTCTGGTAACATAGCTCTGTGGGCTAAAAAAGTTAGTAATGTTGGCTAACAAGATGCAAAGTATTAATTTTAAAAAACAAGTAGAAAAGCTGTAAGAATAATGCAGAGTACCAAGTTATGCTCCATATCCTTTCAGCACTGCATCCAGCAATCCATGGTGAGGTTTCTTCTCACATATGCCAACCTATCTTTGTCAGCAAGGAATGAAGCAAGGACAATTCAGAAATCTTGATCCTATTTTCAAAAAGGTTACTGGAGAGGATAGACAAAATTAAAACCCCAACAGCTACAAAAGCTAACTGCTACCTCTTCCTCAAGGGCAATATTTAAGCAAAACATTTTAAAAAAAGTATCCAACATGCTGTTTCTGTTACACTGGAATAAAGCCAAACAGCAGACTCACTTGTAAGAGTTACAGGGAATAAAGACCATCCAATTGCACAAGAATTCCTGACTGTCTAGTCACTAGTGAAAGGTCCTCATTACTTGCTTGCATGTCACATCACAAAGAAAATCAAAGCAATACTATGAGCTCCCCTAACTGCAAGCAAGGCCTAAAAAGGTGTTTGTCAGTGCAAATTCTTGAAACTGTCATAACCTGTGATAGAAAAGGTAAATGGTCCCAGGTGCCTTCTTGCTTTCTCTGCCTCACTCTTGTCAGAAAGGGCTGCAAATTCCTTCTTGTATTCTCAAACCTGTGCTACTTCACTTTGCATTGAGAGGAGGAACAGAAAGCTCATCCAAACAACTTACTGCAAAGTCAATTTGGGAACTGTTTTGCCTTCAGATGTTCTTGAAAAATGAACAAGCCTGAGAATAAATTGTTTGCTTGAATTAGTAAAGGTAAGAGGAGGGGAAAAAAAAGTCAGTCTTGCTCTAACTTAATACACACCAAAGAGGATGGGAGAATTTCCCTTGGATTTCTCTCCCCTGTTCTGAGGCAGGGGGAGTTCGCTTACATAGATTGTTACTTGCCCCCTTTACTAGCAGGGATGTTCATCAGTAATCTCTACTAAATCCTCCTACTGAAAATGAGGTTTTTCCCTTATTGACCTCATTTTCCTGACCCAGAGTCATGCAAGCAATCAGCAAAACTAATTTCTTATCTGGTACAGACATACCATTAAGCGTTACAATTACCTAAAGCAGCAAATTAGCATTAAGAGGAGTATGACAAGATTACAGGCCCACACCACCAGTCAAAATTCATGAAGTTTTTCACTGATTACTGTTTATTGAAATCATTCTCCCCACTTGATTCACCAGTAAACAGAACCCCATGTGTGTACACACAGATCCCTTCGAGGTATGCATAGAGCTGGAAAATACAGAAAATACTGCACAAGTCAGCAACCCAAAAGTTTGTATTGACATTGAACCATCCCCCTCACACAGCTAGAAGAGGCTGTTAAAATACTCCTAGGTATGGTTGAGCTAAACTTAATTCCTTCGCCCTCATTTAAGAGCTTATGGTGATCAAACAACAAATTGATCAAACAACAAATTGTCCATTAAAATCATTCTTTGCCCCCTTAATATTGAAGGATAACTGATAAACATCCTCTGAAAATGAGATGGCCAAATAACATTCTGATGTAATTTGTTTTTTTCAAGGAAAGACACCACCAAGCATTTTCTGGTTTTCCCTGAATACATAACACTTCCACTTTGATGATATCAGAGTATTATTTCACGTTCTACATCACAAATAATGCTTTTGTTTCTTTTTTACAGTGCAGAAATATTAGGATACGTATACTTTTAAGAGGTCTTTTTTTGACAGCAGCTTTTTCCAGGAGTCTTGCCAGAAAGTCTTGAGCATTTTGGACTGCTGCATAATGCTTTACTTTTGACACTTCCTCCATCAGCTCTACCCAACAGACACTGCTCCTCCCCCCTCCCCGAGGCAGAGATTTATCTGAAGATGAACTACTAATATTAGTCCAAACAACAGAAGACACCATAGTAAAAGCAGCTTGATTTAAAGTACCAGGAAATTAATAGAAAGCTCATGAAAGAGGATACTGAGACAGAAAAGGGTCAGTGAACCAAAGAACACCACACCATTGGAAAACGAGAAGATTTCCTGCATTGGACCTTTAAATTAACTCTGCATTGCTCTTATGTTACAAAAGCATTTCTCAAGTACCTTTGTAAGGCCACACTGGATGATAAAAATAGAAAGCCTTCTCCTAACTCAGCCTTGACAGTGGCTCTTCACATACAGCTGCTATCAATTATCTTGTAATTCCACTACCTCAGTGCTTCCTCATACATATCTAACTGCACAAGGAATTTCCCCAGGTAATTGAGGCACCTTTTTAATATGCAGATGCAGTGCCTTAGTGCCAAAGGCCTGAGAGGTTACCTGCTCAGCTGTCAGGGACGCAATGCGTTAGGTAATAATTTAAATTTTATGATGAAGATTAAAAAGTAACTTGTCAGAAGTACAATAATTTGTAAGAACCACCCTTCTTTCCACAGCTTTACACCAAAAATATACACATGGAAAAAAATGTAGCAATGACACTATCTGGTTTTTCTGCAATATATTCCTAATTTTTTTGAATGTTTTAAAATCTAAGCCATTCTAGCCCTAATGGAAAAGAGCTGTATTATTAAAACAGGGCATCATGGGTTCAGATTTAAGTGAAACTTGGACAGTGTTCAAAAGGGGAAAAAATCATCTTAAGATATCAATGGTTATTCTACAGAGTATACTGTAAGGTTTTGTTTCCACATTAAAAAAATGTTATGCCAAGGTCAAGGCATATGATCAACCAAAACCAGATACCAAGCTCCACTCCTCCCCCATAATTAAAATGGGAAAATTAAACTGAACATAAGCAGGCTGAAGCTAGACAGCCACATTATTCTACTTAAGCATTAAATCACTGCCATCCATGTGGAAGAAAAGTGGCAGTTCAGTGAAGCTGCCACAAACTATAATAGAGATAATTTTATATGCAAGTATAAGGAATGAATAAAAATAACCAACTGCTGATTTTCTTGTAAAATTTTGTCACATGAAGCTTTTAAAAATTTGTCTTACAAATCAGAAGGTGCAAACTAGCAAGAAGTAATAATGAATGGTTTGTATCTTAAACTCTGCAGAAGATGGAAGGAGAAGGTTCTGCAGAGTTTGAAATGAAACTGAATTAAATGTAACCTTTGAGATGCATTTTAAGGTATGACTGAAGTCAAAGCATTATTTTAAGTTAAACTTATACAGTATTTTACCTTTTCTCCTTCAAACAGTAGCATTACTGCATACAACAAAATCTGTTACTTCACTTTTCTTTCATGAGTTTGTCTCAGTTTCTCAAATTGCATTTGAACTTGAAAATAAAGAATCTTCCGTAACCAAGCCTGATTACAATAAACAGTGCCTTTTTTCCAAATACTTTAGATTGAACATACTGAACATACAACTATTTAATGCCAGAACACCTTAAAGGTGTTAAGATGCTCCCTCTGAATCCTGAGGTACCAACCACCATTTCTAGATTTGAAGTAAAACCTCCAAATTGTACAAGTCATGTGAAATCACATAAGACCCTAAATAGAAAATTTAAAACTTAGAGTTCTTTACAGCCTTCTACCCAGCAATAAGGCAAAAACTTAGTTATCACAGAATTGTAGGGGCTGGAAGGGACCTCAAGAGATTGAGTCCAACACGCCCGCCAAAACAGGTTCCCTGGAGGAGGCCACACACGCCCTCCTCCTGCCCTGAAAATAAATACACCTAACAAAGAACAATTTCTACCACATTGAGTCCTCTGAAGAATTTCAATATAAATGCAAGTTCAAGGTGACTTTCATAAGAAGCAATCACAAACTATATAGCTGAGCATTTCCTAGAATGAATTGCTGATGTATGCACTCATGAGTTGCTCTTGTTTATCTCTATAATAATAATGGAATAATATTATTTGAAATTTTTTAAAATGCTGACATTAAATGCAAACAGAAGTTAACATAAATGGCTATATTCACATATTGTACAACAAATATGAGTTACATTAAAGCATTGCAAGGTGATAAAAGGTTGGAGAGCAATAAGTTTCAGAACCCATACAAGTACTGTTAGAGGCTACCTAGTAAGTTCATAAAAATAAACAAAATCCTAGTGTAGTATTGATTTAGTGTTAATAGCTTAAAGATTTTTGTAGCTTCCAAGAAGAGACACAAAAGAAGCCTAGAAAAGTACAGAAGTTAGGCTTTATAGCACTCCTTCACCAAGACAAAACAAGTTCTAAAAGGATAAAGTAACTTTTGCCATGTAAGATTGGGAGCTTACTCAGGGAAGGTTTTCAGTGGAATCTCATCCTTACATAGTACAGAGGGTAAACTTGATGCTACCTACACTTTCAAGAGAAAGATGTGTACAAATCTGAAAACAAGAAAGCCACCTGAGAGAAGCTCTACAATGTACTGAGTGGTTAGCCACTGAAAAGTGCTGCAGAGGAGATGTCACCATGTCTTCCAGCAAGCAGCCTCAGGGCTGACAGGAAACACGTGACAGGAATCATACTCATTACTATCTAAGCAAACATAGCTTGGTCTGATAACAGTATAGAAGGCAAACTGAGGGCAAGAAGTATTTCTCCAGAGACAGTGCATGCACAACTCAAGTATGCACTTGGCTGGTAACCTAAAAGTGTTACTGAACAAAGTATTTCAAAAAAGTTACCAGAGAAAATTCTAAAACAAACTAAAAATGTGAGTTAAATTAGATTATTTCAGAGGACCTACTGAAGGTTAACTTGTCTATAAAGGCAATGACTCACACACCACTTGAAAACATTCCCTACAGAAAAGATGTAGACAAATACTCAAAATAGTTGTACCAAGATATTTTTAGTCACAGTAATGTAGAGAAAAATAGTAGAAGGGACATGAAAAAACTGATAAGAGAATGGTTTGGAGAAAAAAAGCCTACAGATGTAATAAGGAGACGTATCATGTTTAACAGTTTCCTTCTCCATACAGGGATCAAATTAGAATCTTTCATGGATTCTGCTCTCCCATCCTCTCCAGTAAAAGGATGTCAAGCTATGCCAAAACCTCCACAATACACAAAACTGGCTCCAAGTCCCAACTGAATCAGGCACAGATCTGTAAAATTTCCCTCCATATCAAGAAACAACATGCTCATTAGTAGGTATTCTAATCAGATGTGACTAACAGCAAATAGTCTTTTTTCAGAAGCATCTTCCATAAGGGATGTAATTAATTGCTTTTTAAAAAAATAATCTCAACTTGAAAAAGACATCAGCTTTGCTAAAAAATTCCATTTATTCACCTCTAAGGAACCAATCTTCTTTCTAGTGCTGGTAGATAGGGAAACATGAGTTTATGGAAGCAGGACAAAAAAAGATCATGTTTCTATCAGCTGAAAATAGTACATTAACATAGTTAAATACCTGCGGGTCCGTGGAGGCTTCGGGGGAGGAGAATCCTGTTTCTCAGCATCCGAAGAACTGACAGCATTCTCTGTATTATTTTCATCCTGATTAAAAGAAAAAATATTTCATTCATAGCTGTAAAGTTGATATACACAATGCTTAGGTGCAAAGATCGATAATGATACTTGGAAGTGAGGTATGTATTATTTAGTTTTTGTTATCAGAGGTCACAAAATTACATACAGATTAAATTCTACACTAAAAATCACAACCTTTTATATTTTGTGTATTCAACTTCAAATTCTTCTGGCTAAACATTTTAGTTTGCGTGCAGTTGTATTATCAAAAGCTAATTTTCCAAGTTAGCAAGCAAGCTCCCCTACGTCCTCCAAATTATTCCTACTGAAATAATTTATTTTCCAGTCTAATTATTTTCACTTGCATAATCAGCCTACTGAGGTTCAGACTAATCTATAATGAAGCAAGAAAAGGAGAATTTCAGCTACTGTAAACTGAGAAGTGGACAAGATTTAAAGCATTGTTCTAAACCACTTTCAAATCATCTCCTTTTCGCGTACAATGAAGTTTAACTTGCTCAGCAAAGCGCAAAGATTTTTATTTCACTTCAGGAGGACCATAATTATATATATACACACACACACAGAGATATGAAGCATATTTATCCCATACACTTCTATATGTATATACATACAAAGTACTGTTGCGGCTTAAGCCTGGTGGACAGCTGAACACCACAAAAGCCACTCACCACTTCTCCCTCCACATCATAGATGGAAAGGAAGAATGAAGGCAAGAAAACTTGTGGGTCAAGATAAAATTGTTTAATCAGCAAAGTGGGATAAGAGAGAAAGAAAACAAGTAAGACCTGTGATGCAAAAGGACTCATTCACTACCTCCTAACAGGCAGACCAGCCAATTCTTGAGCAAAAGTTGGCTAACCACAATAAACCCTCCTCTTGCCCTCTTTGTTGTCAAATATGATGTTATATGGTGTTACAGAATATCTCTTTGCTCAGTTTGGTTCATTTGCCTGGTCATGTCCCCTCCCAATCTCTTGTGCACCACCCAGTCTATCCCCTGGAAGGGCAGAGTAAGAAGTGCTGTGCAAACATTGTTCAGCAACAGCTGGAACACGAATGTGTGTCACCAGTATTGGTTTGGTCACAAATCTAAAATGCAGCACCCTGAGAGAAACTGTAAACAATATTAACTCAAACCAGGCAGACTCAGTACAAGCATCTATAAATGTATATATACACAAATTAAAACAGAACATGTAAAAGCCTAAAGAGGATGTACCATTACCATACACATGCCATAGACAAAGATCCAACAAAGCCAAGGAGGACACAAGTTACGAGTTTATGCGTTTTATCTAAAGGTTTTTGTTAGTTTCCTTTTGAAACTCAGTTTTATGAAAGGTCCACAAAGGTCTCAAATCTGTTAAGTATACTTCAAAGCACATCACCAGGTTCATGCAGCAGGGCCTGCCAGTCTACCTATTCAGATTGGGCGAGTGACCTTACAAAACAAAGGGAATTCCCTGTTAATTTCTTGCTTCAAATATAATAGCTGCTTTTGAATTTGGTAAGCATTTTCAGCTTTGGAAGATAAGCTATAAGTATGTTATTTCAACAGCTAACTACCTTCACTTACATTTAGATTCATTAGTAACGTTTTTAATTTCCATTAGTAGTCTTACAGCAGTTATCCTACTGCCATGTGCTAGTGTGAAGAGTCTATTAAAAAATTCTGTTCCTCAGTGTACTGAGTGAAGCTTTTCCTGTGGAAAAAAAAGAATAAATCTTGCAATCTTCATTACTGTTCTTCACTAACTCTCCATTAACTAGCTGTCCAGCACAATGTTCCAGAAGTACTCCAGCGGAAATACCCCATTTAAATTACCATAACTGAAGGTCACACTGCAGTCAGCCAAGGTTGACTGGTGTTTATAGAGTGGTTTGGGTTGGACAGGACCTTTAAAAGCCATGTAGTCCAACCCCCTTCAACAAGCAGGGGCATCTTCAACTAGACCAGGTTGCTCAGAGCCCTGTCCAACCTGGTCTTGAATGTTTCCAGGGATGGGGCATCTATCACCCTTCTCTGAGCAACCTGTTTCAGTGTTTTACCTCCTGCACTGCAAAAAAAAATAAAAAAAAATATTCATAATATCTAATCTAAATCTACCTTCTTTTAGTTTAAACCCATTACCCTTTGTGCTATCACAACAAGCCCAACTTAGGCATTGACAGCCACAATAATCATAGAATCATAGAATGTTTTAGGTTAGAAGGGACCCCTAGAGGTCATCTAGTCCAACCCCCCTGCAGTGAGCAGGGACACCTGGTCTGCCTGGAATCTTCTCTCCTCCAGGCTAAACAAGCCTAACTCACTCTGTCCTCATAGCAAAGGTGCTCCAGCCCTCTGACCATTTTTAATGACCTTCTTCTGGACTTGCTCCACCAATTCCATATCTTTTTGTCCCAGAGCTGGATGCAGTATGCCAGGTGTTGTCTCACAAGAGTGCAGTAGAGGGGCAGAATCCACTTCCTTTACCTGCTGGTCACACCTCTTTTGATGCAGCCCAGGACACAGTTGGTTTTCTAGACTGTGAGCACACATTGCCAGCTTGTGCCCAGTTTTTCCATTCACTAGTAAGCTGGGGTGAAGGGAACAGATCAACTGACCCTACGGACTACATCTGGAGCTTAGTCACATAGACCACATGCAACATCTCCATTCCAAACCAAATTTTGCACCTGTTTCCAGATCTAGAGCTCTACATTTTGCAACATTAAAGTACATACTTGCTCAACATATAGCCCAAGGTTTTTTGGTGTTTATATGTCATAATACATTATTTCAAGCCGTATTACTTCTATTAATAATGATTTTGGGTTTTCCTGTGGCAATGCATTAAAAAAATAGCCATATCAGGTCAACTGATCATATTATACCTTACTGAACTAATATTATTATCCTTTGGTTGGCTCTCGAAGTTAAGAATACTGTGAACTAGTTTTAAAACATTTAATGTATGGGGTTTTGTATCATTCTAGCTTTTAAACAAACAAACAAACAAAAGGTTGCAAGTCAAGCACCTTCAGAGATTTACTGCATCAGCACCACCATAACAATCATTCTCAGAAAAAAAGTGAGGACATATATCTCCAAAATATCACTGTAACAAGAAGTAGAATGACAGAAACAGCTAATGAGAGATTAATTTTTTTTTAAAAAAAAAGTATTATGAGCGTTATGTTTGATCCATAAACTGAATGCAGGACCTCATTATTTTATCTAGGAACAAAGTCATCCTTTTAAGTTCTCTGTCACTTTCCCATGACTTACTGAAAAATATTAAGCTCTCAACTTTTAAAGTGGAGCTGAAATCTATTACAAACATGCTAATTAACAAAGCTAAACACACCTTCCCATCCTTTTTCTAGTCATCGATGGAATGAGACATTACCACGGGACTTGGACATGCAAGCCCTCCACAAGTCTCCTCACAAATATGCAGGATAGCAAATTTTTGACATCAGGTATACAGGCCATCTTGCTCTTCACATACACCAAAGTTAATTCTATTGCCCTCATTCAGGTAGAGAACCATTCTAAAGGTTGGAGGCAAAGATGCTGAGGGTCATTGTATCAAACAGCAGCAACTCAATTTTGTGTTCAGTAGTTGTCATTTTCCTCACTTTTGGGACTTTTAAACTGATCCTCAGAAGAGAAGTCAGTAGTTACCCCAACCTCATACGCTGGGAAGGTTTCAGGCTGGTAAGTGTTCAAAGGCTTTGCATTCTGCATTAGTTAAAAGTCAGGATCAGTTCCTTCTGTTCTAGTCACATTAAGTCAGGAGCAAGAATGTTACAGGATTGTCAACAAAAAAAAGATGTACTTCACTACTTCAATTAGCTCAATGGACTAATGTTTCTGTGAAGGCTTCATTTCCTTTTACACAACTCATTCCCCAGTAAGTGAAGGATTTTTTACTTCAGAAGATAAAATCTTAAGGCAGTAACCAAATGCTCTAATCTATGAAGGAAAGAAAACTGCTCATATCAACTTGATGTTGCTGCAGCATTTTTAAATAATTGTGCAAGGTTGCTTCTGGATCTCTTCTTGTTTTAACTGAAGAAATACTGCTTGCTGAACTCTCAGAGCAAGATTGTTACTTGTTCTCAGTTCTGTGTCACGAGAGACAGCGGAAAAATGGGTATTTTGATCACCCTCAACACCAACTCACAGATTTCCCCTTCTGTCATACATCAAAATAAGTGAACTGGTAAACATGTAGAACAACTAGCATGGAGCAGAAAAGAGGAAGCTCAACTGTAAAAGCAAATGTAGGGTATCTCACAGGGATGACCTCATCCAGTGAGAAGAGCAGATGGCAGTATTAAGAAAAAGCCTTCCAGCCTTCCTAATCACAGCTTACTGGCATCAGTCAACACTCTTGCTTCTCTAGACAGACGCTGCATTCCCAGGCAGAACACAATTTTAGAAAGCTTAGAAAAAACAGGGCAACATACATAGTTCATGTAGAACTATTCTTTTAAAAATATGGATTAAATGACATGCAACTCAGTCAAACACATAAGTGTTAGAGGAGTGCCCTCCTTTCTTACAGAGGATGCTCATCCTATTATGGCAGGCTTCTCACTATAAAAAAACCAGAAGCTCTGATAATATGTGGACAAAGAAAAGAACAGGAGCTTTCCCCAGCCTTTGCCTCCTTATGCATCAGCTGTTGAGCAGTTCAAGAATTCTAATGTCTTCGTTGAATGATGCTCACAACAAATGAAAATGCTTATAGGTAGAAATTTCTAGGTGTTCTGTAAGTTTTACATATATATGTGTGTAATTCTAGTTATTATGTTAATTTTAAAACTATATATATGTGTGCATATAGATACACACCTTTCATATATATATATATATATATCTATGGAAGACTTTGAAAAAGACCATAAAGTCAAATACTTCAAAGTGTAGATTAGATGTAATATACAACATAGTAACTTATCTTCCTGTTTTAACACAGAGGTACAAGAAATTCACATGGCACATGCGATGTCTCAATTCAACTTGCTGTCATGTCCTGAATTGTGCCACCATCCCCCAATGGTGCCATTTTTTCCCCACCTAGTTTCTCCAGTGGCTGAAACACCAAACGAAGGTGTCTCTCGGGGCTGACAGTGGAAATACTTAACATCATTCAGAAGCTTTCTGTACTGGTAAAGTACTAGCAAGTTCACTGCAAAGACTCTTCCAGAAATAATCTCGCTGTTTCCCTTAAAAGGGATTGAGGCATTCCTTTTGCCCTTATCATAAAGCAGCATGGGAACCACAGAGCATCAGTAGATAATCACTTCAGACTGAAATGGTATACTGAAATGATTCAGAGTAAATACAACTTTCCAAGCACAGGCAAACAAGATAAGTGTCTCTGAAGACATACATGGCTTTTTTGAATGCTACAGTGGCCAAAAAAGCCACTAAGCTGCAAGACAGCAAAAAGAATTTGCACAGCAAAGTCTTTTCACTTAGACTTTCCAAACCACTAATTCTCATGGCAACCAATTCCTTCACTGTTTCTAAAAGCAGAATCAACCACAGCAACAGAATTCTGTCACTTCTACAGGAAGAAATGCAGGAGATGCTTAAGACCATTAGCAATGTCATATCTTCGAGAAAGCATTTATGAACACAAGATCCAGTTAGTGGATAAGGGTATAACATGGACTTGCAGTACTGCAATATACTTGCTACCGTCAAAAGAAAATTAAACAATACTTTTTGTTTTCAGTCTTTTAATCAATCTTCCTTTTTCTACACACAGACTATCCAACTTGATGGAATTCCATCTGATTCCAACTTCCAGAGACAACCATGGCTCATGTCAGATCAGAGACACCTCAAGTAATTCACAAAATAGTCTACTGATTATCATCTGATATCAGTCAGACATCGTCGTAAAACAAACTCACATAAGCTTCAAAGCTTCCATACAGAAAACCAAGTATAGTGTTTTCCAGCAGTACAAATAAAACCAATGATGGCAGGCAGTACACAGTTAATGCCTCCAAATACATGACAATGTGGTCAAGCCTTTCAGTGGGAAGGGGGCCAAGTCAAAGACACTTCCAGTTTAATTGTTTCATAACTTCAGTGACCTACAAAGGAGCAGGGAGGGGAGCACTTCTGATGACCAATTTTTTTTTCCGATAAGAAAAAATAAGGGTGCTAAATTTGGTTCTTAGCAATTTAATCTTTTCCCTGAAGTTTCGTACTTCAGTATCTGAAGAAAGCTTCTCTTCACAGAATTTGATTTACATAATTTTTAGTTCTATATTTTCACAATACATAGACTCTTATCATACAGTTTACACTACTACTACATAATATTGTAACGTGTATTTTCCACAGTTTTGAATCCTTGTCTCAAATTCTAATAGAAATTCTCACCCTATTGTAAGTCTATTTTCAAACACTGCACGCAGGGTTTTTGTTGATTATTGTTTCAAGCAGGGTAAAGTTGGCAAGTTCACAGGAACACACGTTCAGGATTGTGCCTAAGTTACTTCCCCATGAATACTACTACTCACTGCCCATCAGATTAACTTTTTACTGTGATGTTACTGGCAAGTGCTGCTTACAAAGCTTAGGTAACTCAATTCATTTCAAACACTGCTTGAAATGGGAATGACAATCAGACAACAAACCCATGAAACCAACACTACAGAATATTCTAACTCTTCAGAGTACTATCAAATATAGAGTGAGTACTATCTGCTATACAGTCAACAGTAACAGATCCAAAGTAGGCATAGTAAAAGTTCTTTTAGTTTGAATAGTTTCCATTTAACATAATTAAAACCCTTCACATGTACAGGACTTCACAGTCCCTGTAGCATCTGTTGACGGAGTAAGATCTTGGAAGGACCTTTAGGTGTATCACGTTATATTTAATAAAGTTACCTGAAGATTTTCTGCATTTTAAAAAGAAAACAAACATTCTGGAATCTCTTAGTTAGACCTGCAACATTTCTGGGGAAAACCCGATGTGATATACAACAGATGCTACATTATACCCTCAGAGGAAAAGGAAATCTTTTTAGAATAGCAAAATCACTGTCTCAAGTGAGGCTTAAAGCTTTGAAATTCAGGTTAAAGCTACCAGTAAATACTTAATCCTTATACTAGATTTATAAGGTAGTCATCTATTTCATACAACCAAATCAGAAGCCAAGCCTACACCACTTGATGTCTGAAGGCAAGGTTCCTAACAAATGAGTAGTAGTAAATTTGGTTTTAAGTACCAAATTTCTAGATACAGAAATTCTTTATGATACTTATTTCCTCAACCCTTCTACAGAAACATTCCAGGTACAATATGAAGAGACATCATTTCCTAATGCAAAAACAAACAAACAAAAAAAGGCTGTACCTGGTCAGACCAAAAGACTGGTTTTGTCCTGTTTCCATCAGTGAACAAAAAAATATACGGAGAAAATAAGGATATAGCAGACATCCAGGAATCCTTCCCTGGGATGTTCTCCAACAGTTTCCAAGTCTGGAATTTCATATGTCAGATGTTGGGCAAATTCATGGAAAAAAGATTCCAAGATGGTGAGATACTGACCTCAAAGCTACAGGCTTTTTCAGCTGCAAGGATCTCTGCAGCTTCATGCTGCATGAAGCATTATCTCCTTTTCTATCAAGTCTGCCGGGTCTCATTGAAACCCTTTGGAAAAGGTTAATAGAAATCAGCTTTTCCTCTTACTTAGCCGCTATTATATCTAATTGCAGCTCTTTTCCAGCTCAATCTGCTTTTTCTTTAGATGGAAGATGTCTGCCACCTTTGATCCTTGTCCAGACTTCTAATGTTTGAATTCTGTAACAGGCTTCTGAGATAAGCAGGCCAGACCTGCAGACAGCACTCAAGTTGCAATGTACCTACACAATGACATTACATTCTCTGGTCTTAATTTCCAAATAATTGACAAAACACCATTTTCTTTACAATTTATTGATTATAATCAAGATTACTTCCAAGCAAAATTCAAAACTCCCAACTCACACTCCACCACTGCATATTCAGTCAGGATTTCTCCCTAATACCTTCTTCAAAGAATTGTGTCTGTAAAGATCTGCACCTCTTAAGAGGTCCAAATGACTGTGTAATAAAAAAAATCCCCTAGATTGTGAATAGGTGATGAGAATGGGAATTAAAGAACAAAGCTCTCTTCATTTGCTACAGACAGAGTAGCTATGTGCTTGGTCACCTCCTTATTCCAAAGTTCTGGAACACACGTCAGCAAGACATATCTGATTCTATATGACAGCACAGGTCACGTCAAATAACTAGAAGATACAGTAGACTGATCTGCCCATTATGACTAGAAATCAGTTGGGAATCACTTCTGTACAAATCTGCACATTCAGAACTCTGTCATGATCATTCCTGAGGGGGAAAAAAAAAAAAAAAAAGGAAAAAACCCACAGACCAGCTATGCTGATTATCAAACCTGTAAGAAATCACAGCCTGCCCTATCCATATTGCATTTAGTCCATCAGGTTTCTTGTCATGACTAAAGACCTCAGAATTATTGCATGAACTGATATAAATTTAGATGACTTAACAGAAATGAATATGCCTTTTTTCAAAAAAATGAGGAATGACTGAAATTTTCTAGAAAGCATTGTATGGAAGAGTTAAATCCCTAAAATTAAGAGGATGCCTATTAATAATGCAGATTTAAAATTGCTTCCAGGTATTACAAAGTGTCCTTTGCAACACCTGGAAGCAATTCCAGGTAATTCCCTCTAGAGAGCGAGAGACTACACCAATTAAGTACTGAAGAAACAGATAACATTACTGAATAAACTAGAACAATTTAAGAATAGTGTGGTATGCAGTTCTGGCCTGCGGGGGAGTGAAAGAATACACTGATCTGAAAAGCTGTTTTCTGCATAGTGCCCAACTATATCCAAGAAAGCATACCTGAACATAAAAAAGGGAAAAAACCCACAACCCTAGGGGGACATGAAATTTAAAGTGGTAGGACTGAAATCCGCAAATAACCCAATACGAATGAAGAGAATTATTTTTCCAAATGTTTGCTGGATTTTCTCTCCCCGTTGTTAAAGGGTAGAGTATGAAGCTTCCTGACAAAGGCATTTGAAAGTTATTTTTCTTTCATCCCCAATTTGTTCCAGAGCAAACAGTACTTCAGCACAGAATCACAGAATTGTAGGGGTTGGAAGGGACCTCCAGAGATTATAGAGTCCAACCCCCCTGCCAAAGCAGGTTCCCTAGAGCATGTTGCACAGGTTGGCAGCCAGATTGGTCTTGAATATCTCCAGAGAAGGAGACTCCACAACCCCCCTGGGCAGAATGTTCCAGTGCTCTGTCACCCTCACCGTGCAGAACTTTTCTCACATTGTGCGGAACCTCCTATGGTCCAGCTTGTGACCATTTCCCCTTGTCCTGTCCCCACAGGCCATTGAGAAGAGGTTGACCATCTCCCTTTGTCTCCCGCACTTCAGATATGTATAAACATTGATGAGATCCCCTCTCAGTCTTCTCAAGGCTGAACAGTCCCAGCTCACTCAGCGTTTCCTCACAGGAGAGAAGCTCCAGCCCCTTAATCATCTTTGTGGCCTCCGCTGGACTCTCTCCAGGAGATCCCTGTCTGTTTTGTACTGGGGAGCCCAGAACTGGACACAGGACTCCAGGACCAGGGCAAAGTAGAGGAAGAAGGTCACCTCCTCCAACCTGCTGGCTATGCTCCTCTTAATGCACCCCAGGATTCCACTGGCCTTCTTGGCCACCAGGGCACAATGCTGGCTCATGGATGTACTGTCACCCACCAGGACCCCCAGGTCCTTCTCTGCAGAGCTCCTCTCCAGCAGGTCACTCCCCAGCCTGTACTGATACCTGCAGCTGTTCCTTCCCAGGTGCCAGACCTTTCACTTGCTTTTATTGAACCTCATCTGGTTCCTCACTGCCCAGCTCTCCAGCCTGTCCAGGTCTCGCTGAATGGCAGCACAGAATTCCTGCATGTCCACCACTCCTCCCAGCTCTGTATCATTGGGTACTTGCTGAGGTTGGACACTATTCCCTCATCAAGGTTGCTGATGAAGACACTTCACAAGACCAGACCCACCACCAACCCCTGGGGAACACTGCTAGTCACAGGTCTCCAGCCAGACTATGCTCCACTGATCACCACCCACTGAGCTCAGCCCATCAGCTGCTTCAAGCCACCAACACAATAAAAACCTCACAAGATCATTCACTGCCAGCTCTGCTTAACTACATCGAGGCTGTGTTGAGCCAAGACCACGATGCAACAGCATGTAATACCCAAGTTTCAGTTGAAGAGTCAGATCAGTGATAATCTACGGGATTGAAACTGGGCTCAACACCACACTGGGAGTCAGGTGTGTGGGAAGAAAGGCAAACTTTTACCCTTTTGGGAGTTTAAGCTAAACACAGATCAGATAGAAATACATGTGTGTGTGTGTATATTCTTTTTCTATAGGAAAAAAATATGTAGGCTGCAGTTTTTACTTTTAACTTGCTCTTTATCATAATGCTAAAGTAGTAATACACAGAAATTCAGGCTTAAATAAAATTTCATTTGCTGCCAGTGTATCAGAAGTGAGGCAAGTACCACGAATCAAAGCAACAGATCAGCTGTCACCTACTGCCACCTCACCAAGGAAAGGGCATATTTAACTATTTAAATATTGAGTTAGAGTCCTGCATTTCATCCATACTATAATTCTATCTGCTGCTCCCCCCAATGCAATTGCATTTGCTGTACATGATAAATATTCCTCCTCAACTTTAAGAACCAAGCCCTTAGTGTAAGCCACATAACAGGCTGTTTGTCCTCATTCAGCAAAACACCACCTGTGGTCCTAACGAGTTCTGTATGTGCCTTAACACCACCGAGTGCAATGAAAAAAACTAGACTTTACTGCAAAATCTTTATGAACAGCTATAATAGATTGAAACTCATATGGGAAAAACACCTACCACTCCATCTGCAATCTTCCAGTTTGCACAGCTTTCGTATTTTTGCAGTTGCTTTTCAAACAGTTGTGCTATGGCTCGATGGACAAGTTCGTACTGTTCCTGTAGTAGGGTACCAAATAAAAATTAGTACACGTAATCTCTAAAAAAAAAAAGACAGTATATTATCATATGATAAAGATTGATTTTGAAATAAACCATACCTTTGTCTGCACTGCAGAATGCCTTTGTGTCCTCATTTCTTGTATTAAATTAAACACATTGAATTCTTCAGGTATTTTCTGAAACACAAAAGGAAATCCATTTCAATGACATAACTGTCAGATCTGGCATACAAAACACGGTTAGATATCTAAAAGTATGTTTAACTTCTGTAAGTAAAGTAAAGCCAATCTGTTCTCTCCACACTGCAGATGCTTTTTTTGAAAAAAGAAAAAAAAAAGTAATTGGTCTCCGGAACTGGCTTTAAACATTTGATTTAGACCAGATGAAACTATTCCAAGAATTTTGAAAATGAGACATACAATGAAAGCATTACTTTGACACTGCAGCATCAATGATGCTTCATAACCTAAAAACCCCAGAATGATCTGTATATTTGAAATAGCAGCTTTAGGACCTGCAAGATTAAACAGAGACATTGGAAAATTTGAATTTGAAATCACTTAATATTGAAATGCATTTAAAAAAATACAATTTTACAATGACCTTTTTTAGGCAAAACTTGCTGTCAGAGGAGAGTAAGCTCCTACTAAAGCATGAATGCAATAAAACCAAACACCCAACATGTCAAAAGAGTACTAGAATGTCTTAAATATTTCACTATTTTAGAACATTTGAGACCTCAATCATTCACTGTTATGAAATGATGGAATGACACAAAGTTTCTTAATATTCCTTACCCCAGCTTTAAGCAAATTCCATGTATAATCTATAGCACAGATGGCTCCTGTTCTTCCACACCCTGCACTACGAACATAAATAGTTAAGTTCGTTAGAAATTTTAAATTTGTTTAAAAGACACTATAATTTTCATATTTCCAGAGTCCACATGAAAAAATATATTCAAATCCCTTAACTATCATTTTAAGCTTACTCTACCCAGTGACTACAGCGTCTCAAGAATACAAGTTAGCAGTACAAAATGCAGCATTGAGTTTTTTAATGCAAGTTTTTCATAGCTACTTGGAACCACAATCATGAAAGATGCTACAATGTCAACATTTTAACCGCCTCTTTTGTCACACTATTCATAGTTATCACTGCTTAAACAGTAAGCATTTTGTCTGAGTTTAATGACAAATATGTTAAATAGCAGAACAGAACACATTTAAAGGCTGCCCACATTACTGATTTAGTATCGACATTTTCTGGTTTTATCTCAAATCTTAAGCCAAAAAATTATGAAAAAGGCACTAAACTATCACATTTATTCTTCCTTTTAGTATGAATGTAGCCATTTCACAGATTAAGTTATAATGCATGCATATTTATTACATTATGCTATTGTAAAGAAACAACTTTCACAACTGTACTGAGCATCAAGAGAAAGAGGACAAAGTGAAATAGATTTCAGTGCTAACTAAGTTTCTTATGGTTTTATACCTCAATTAGAGTGAAAGGGTTGTAGCTAAAGAAGAGATTTCAATAGACTCTTTCAGAGAATAACCAAGACCTATAGAGTTAATAAAGCCCCTGCAATTTAATGTTTCCTGGGTTATGAACCTGAAATTCAGTTTTTCTGCAATATAATACATTAACTTGTGTTGCTTTAAAAAGTATATCATAGACAAGAACTTTCCAGATAAATTATCAGAAACTGTCAGATAACCAAAACATTTTAATGTCAGCTTAATTTCAGTAGTCCTTCTGTTATCCAGATTTCAGGTAAAATGTAAAACTGCTGCTTAGAACCAGTAGCTTACCAACCAGAAACTACAGCCTGCTGACTGGAGATCTGTTTTGTCATATTAGAAGACAGAAAAGTTCTTTGGTAGTGATGGCACCTGCTATGCAATCTGACCTATTAAGAATAGGGCAGTCATGTCCATATCTGATTTACAATGAGCTGCAATGTCTATTTTGTCCTAATGAAGGTTTATGACTATTTAAATGTTACAAGAATCACAAAGGTCTCTCATTCAAAGACTGATTATTTTCTGATTTATAGTCTGTCAAACTGAAATAGAAGCAAAATTTCAGTGACATGAGTTTTAAGACAATGAAGACTATGATTTTGAGCAAAATTTTGACATAAGAAAATATTCCTTTTTAGAAAACTAAAAATAAACAGTGTTACAGAATCAAACTAGTGCATATCATACAAAAAGTCTAGTCTTCAAAAAATATTAACACACATACATGTAAAACCTAAATATATTCAGTACCTGCAGTGTATACAAATTGGTACATCTTCGTGTTCCTGATATTCTCTCATCAAGCTGATCATGTCCAAAATAGAATCAAAAGATGAAGGGACATCATGGTCAGGCCAGTTAACATAATGAAATTGGTAGACACTACGAGTCTCCTAAGGGAAAAGCAAGAAAGATGTTAAAATACATTAAGAGGTTTGTAAGAAATTAATTATTTGTTAACCTTTGCTTTTTGCATTAAGCATGGATAGAGCCAAGCCATTTACTATATTAAGAGAACATAAGGTTTATATCACTTAGAAAAATAAAAGGGCAATTCTGAATCGTATTTTGAGCGCAGCTAATGTCTAAGAGAAAGCACTATGGGACAGCTCTAAAAAGCCCCTCTGCATGTACTAAAGGATCCACAACACTGCACTATGTTAAAAGATTCTCTGCCCTTACAGTCTTAAGCTTTGGAAAGAACAAAGAAAGGGCAAGACCACCATGAAAGGGTGTTTAGTGTATTCCAGTAACTTAGACTGGGGAAAAAATGTTGTTCAGACACATTACAAAATAAAGTGTGTGCACACATGGAGGGAAGTTAAGAAATTAAGAGAAATAATTCAGGCCATGTCTAAATATGGATCACACTTGCCACAAGAGTAGGTACACTCTTATTCTAGGTACCTCATGTTACAGTAGTACTAAAGACAAGGTAGGAGCAGGCTTGGCTACTTAGCCATCTGAAGTGGTGAAAGGCCAACATTATCATTATCAAGACCACCCACAAGATAGCCAGCCTGTCCTACTGCACCTTTCCATGCTCTTGTCACACTTCTGAATTCTACTATACCCTCCAAGTAATGTACAAGAAAAGCATGAGAAATTTTTTTCTCATCAATATTATGGGTTACAAGTCTGAAAACCTATGCTACCATCTGATGGGGCTCTGACAAACTTGAGTTAAAAATGTCCCTTCTTACTGAAGGGGGGTTGGACTAGATGACCATTAAAGGTCCCTTCCAACCTAACTTATTCTGTGATTTTATGATCTCTTTAGTAATTGAGAAGCAACATAACAGGCCTTTGGAACATGGACATTCATGTTTTTCAACTGAACTGATCCATATTTCTGATGCCTTAGTTTTGTCAGACCAGGAGAAGTGCTGTAGCTAGTAACACCAAGAAAACATCCAGTCTGAGAAAATAAATTTTAGTAATTCAGTTAAGTGACAGCTGCCTATTAAGATCCAACAAGAACTCTGACTTAATTACCTTTAGAGAGACAAACCCAGTGATTTTTCACATTAGCAAAAGTGACAGAAAAATATTTTCTGAATTTGTATTTTTATATGGAAATTAAAAATGTAAAAAGAACCCTCACAGCCCTTTTTTACTGCCACTTTTTAAGAAAGATTCTGGTGTCTTGGCTTAAAATAATTTAAGCTGAAGGTGGTTTTCTTCCTAGAAACTAGAATATTTTTTAAAATGTCTATAAATATACAACTCTTTTGCACAGTATCTTGTTTCTCCATTGAAAATTTCACAGAAATGACAAAACTTTCCATTAATCTGGAAAACCAGAAAGTGAGCATAGATGGATATTACTATATACCAGGCTATTACTTTGTACCACTAATTCATATTTTCCTCTCCAGTTCACAACTACACTTAGAACTCCTCAAAGCAAGATGAAAAGGCTGTAATTCATTACCAAACTGTGTGCTGACATGAACCCTGAAGCGAGTTTGCTGTTCACGTCTGAGAAAGGATCATTTTATCAGCTGCATAGGTTGAATATCAATGTATCTTGTTAATCCAATCAAATTACTCCTTAGAACTTAACATTTCAGACAAGATTCCAAGCAAAGCAAAAACTGCTTGTTTTTTGATACTACTTCATTTTTATGTGGTAGACAGGCATCCTATAAAATTACCTAGCAGTCATGGAAGGCAAGTAGCTGAACATGATTTGCACATATTATATATACAAGCAATATGATAAATTAGCTACAGTTTCTGAATTAACCAGTTCTCATAACATTTGGATATTAAAAGTAAAAGGTTTTGCTTTGGGGGTTTTAGTATCTTTTCAGTTCCATTTTAGTAAATGTTGCAAATCCCATAGTAATCATGCAGTTAATTTCTGCTATCTAAAAAGTTTCATGGCACATCAGTTACAAGTACTACAAAGCACAAGCAGTAACAGAAAGGAACCAATTACACTCATTCATCCCAACGTAAGCACCCAGTAAACTACTGCAGATGAAGTTATCGCCAAAAATTACCCCTCTTGATTAAAGTTTTCTTAACTGTTGTGCTATCAGTGTTGAAGTAGAACAAAGCACTGCTAAGTCAAGCATACCCATGAGTGAGACTAAAGCATAACAGTTTAATACAGAACATCAATTAAAATGACAGGTGTTTTGCAAAACGGGCTGTCAACCTTCATGTTTTTGAAGAATATACCTCTAAACTTATTTTTATTTACTGACAGTTGCTTTTCAGAAAAATAAAGTCACTTCAAATCTGACATTTAAGTTTACAAGAAAGTGTTAAATCATTCATTCTTAACACATGAGAAAGCAAGAGCTTTTATATCACTGAAAACATGACAATTCCTTTCAACAGTTAATATAACTGATACTCAATTTATGAAATACAGGTTTTCGCTAAGATGAATAAACACAATTTCTCTGATCAAAAGACTAATTGTATCTATTTAGAGTGGCCATTAGATTAAATACTTATCAGTACACTTGTCTGGTAAGCAAATACTTAATCTTGAACACTAGATATCAAGTTTTCAATAATTTTAAAGTCCTGAGCTCACTTTTATAAGTACATTTCTATCTTGACCCTTGAATATACCATATATTCCCTCATGCCAAAAGTTCACCAAGTAAATGGACAAATGAAACAACTGGACCAGGAACATGCCATATTATTCATATATATTTCAATTACAAAGACAGTAACTTTACAAGCTAGACTGAGAAACTGAGGGGAAGAAAAACACTAGGTTGATTTATTACCAAATAAAAATAAAGCAAGATTGACAAGTATACGAATAGGCATCAGAACTAACACTGTAAAACTCTCTTGACAATAAGCGAAAGCGCAGGGTGAATTATAACAAGTACACATACTTTACCCCCCAAAAAAAAGCCAACTAGAGGGAACAGTTTCTTTTGACAAGTTTGATTCAGTTTGTCATCATGTTTTCAGTTGGGGTAAACAGCGAAGTTCTCCTAGGGTGACAGGAGCTGTTAACACATGCTGTTGAAGACCATCACACACCTTTGGCTAGCAAAGAACTTTAAACGTAAAGACCCTTGCTATTCTTTTCTTCACTACTAAGCTTTTAACATCACTTCTCACCTGATGACTTACATTCATACAGAATCAGCATCTAAAATAGTGAAGGAATTTTCATTAATTTCCTCCATTGTATCACTTAGAGAACTTTGAACAGCCATTAAAAGTTGGGACCAGAAGTCCTAATATACTTACATTTTGAAATTCAAGTAATAATGTTCTAATGAAGTAATCTGTCCTTGCTTGCTCAGCTTCCTAAACATGAAAACACAGTAATGAATTGGGAGGAAAATCAATAAGCAGCATATAGGATATAACCAAAGCCATAAACTTTAAACTCAGGTGTTGGTTTTAATTTACAAGTTGATCTATGATTCCCATAGAAGATGGGAAATTAAAACATCTTGCAACAGTAGCAACTTAGACTGTTATGCAAGACAGCTGTGAAAGATGTTACTTCTACTTAAAAAAAGAACAGGGATTTTCGAACCAGTATCTAGCCTGCTCCTGAAACCATCAAGAAATCCTCCAAGATATTTTCAAAGCACCTCTTTTGATTTATTTTTCCATACATTTATTTAGCTCAGTTTACCCCGCACAGCCATCTTTCTATAATGCTCCTGTGTATAACCTTCAGTCTCTTTCCAGTCTTACCAGTGTGCATCTAAAAGGATCATGGTAAATATCACGGTTGTGGCAAAAAAAAAAAAAAAAAAAAAAAAAAAGCACAGCTTCTAACCTCCCAGAATTTTTAAATCTGCCTTTGGAACATCAAGAAAAGTGTATACTGTATACACCAAACAATATTACTGTACTTGAAACTCAGCACAATTTGAAGATACCTTAAAAAAAGCATAACAGCTTGCCAAAGTGAATTTAGGAGACTGCATAAATGCTTTAATGCATTCCTATCTTTTATGGAGAATTTACCTTTTTCCAGAAAGACAACAATTACAACACCTTGCAGGTTTAAAAGGAGCAGTGCATAGCTAGCACACCATTGTCCACTACAGCTGGGTGGTTATCTAAAAGTACACACTATCTCTTTTTTAATTTTTTTAAATACCTGCCAGGTATGTGACCATTACCCACTAGGTACGAGACCAAAAAAACCCCAAACTCACACAAAAAAAAAACCTAAAAAAAAAAAAGAAACCTACAAGCCAATTTTTAGATTAATTTAAGTTAGGAATCCTAACAGACTAAAAATGCTACATTTACATTAAACAATTTAATGCCAGGTTTCATTCTGACCATAATATTAAATAGTAGGACATGATTAAAATACCAAATGCAAGATTAAAGACACAAGGAAGTGCTTTCCTCAAACAATACCATGTGAATGTCAGAAATAGTAAGTGACAAAAAACAATCTCCAGAGGAAGTTGGACAAATTCATCTTTCATGGGATTATAAGAATACAGGGCAAAATCCAATTACAGAAGTCCTGCTGATCCATCACTAAAAGGATGTACAAGAAGGATCATCCTATACGTAGGTTATTCTCTTCCCTAAGTTGGTTGTCAGTGAACATGGTGTGATACGCTGAATGGCCTTTAGCGTTATTTGGACCTGAAGGTTTGATGATGCAATCACAACTCCAAGAGACAGAAGACAAAGCAGCCACATGTGTATATATCAGGAAGGAATATACATACATAAACAGGCAAAAGGATCCCAGTGCTGATCATATTGTGTTTGGTGGGTATGCTCCCACACATCATATCCTCACCAACACCCTGAAAACCTCACAATTAATGAATTTCTGTTCTATTTAAGTGGTCTATTTGTGAAATGGTAATTGTACTATGACTGCTTTTACTATTCAGCTTTCTTTACTAGGAAGTAGTAATTACAAGAGCCCACTGGGATATACTCTGGTGTGATGCTGAGAATGACAGCTTTCAGAATTCACTGCTGGGTTTGGTGTAGGAAATACCCAATATCCCTCTTGCTGCTTACTCTATCTGCCAGAAATCCTCAAGTTACCATTTGTGAGTAAGTATCAAAACTAGAACAGGCTCGTGTAGTTATGCTCAGCGATCACAACTCCTGACAACACTGACACAAACTGCAAGGGAAACTTACAGGTTTCCTCCATCTTTCTGGAATCATAGCTTACTTGACAGTTATCCCCTGGTAATTCTCCAGGAAAAGAAATCATACCTCATGGAAATCTGCTACTTGTTTTGATTTTAAAAGCAATAGCAGAAGCAAAGGAAGCATTTTCAAATAAACCTCTAACTGCTGCCAAGAGAAAAAAGTTCACAAAAATTAGTTTAGTTTCCATTTTATTTATGCTAAATAATTTTATGTAACTTTTAAAAATAACCTATCCCAGTGTTACTTTCATTTCTCATACACATCTAGAATGCATAAGTCATAATAGAGACAAACAGCTGCATGAGTATTGTTTGATTTTAGAGCATGATTCAGACATTCAAATCATATAAAATGTAAAAAAAAAAAAAAAAGGTACACAAATATACAAGACCAAGGCAGACAGGTTCCCTATTTGATAAAAAAACCCAAAAACATGGAGGAATCAAAAAAACACCACACAGCTTACATGCACACACTGTTCTCCACTGCATTCCTCTGAGAGCCTTTGTGTAAAATTTGGTATGGAGCAATTAAAAAACATTTGTTTTGTAATACAAACCGTTTGTTGAATGGTCTTCAGTTACAAAAGCATTAAAACCTTCAAAATTAATTTATAAAGCTTTATACTTACACAGGAAACACGAAATGGTCCAAAAGTTACAGCTGCTTCTCCATACAGAGGCCAGTAACGTTCACATTTTTTCTGTTAAAGCAAAGAATTGTAGTTTAATTCATGTGTAGCATTGACAGATGACGATTAACAGAAGCACAGCAGACAAAATGATTATCTCAAATGCCTTATTCTCTCTCATTCAGTGCTTTTCCTTGACATCTGCCTACTAGTGCCTTACTCAAATTCTTTTAAGATAGTAATATGTCTTGTCTTTCAATAGTCAAACACAAAGCCCCAGATGACCAAAAAACCAGTCAAAAGGCACTGTAAATTAGATGTGAGCTTCATGACTGGCATGTGAGCTCTTTCAGATTTTGTGAGAGTTCACAATTACAGACCACTTTCCCACCCTCCACCCAGCTCAGGTCATAAGAACATAGCAGAGATATTTAGAAGGCAGATTGATTTTTGAAGCTGTACTAGTTGACAAAAAATTCTGAATGACTCAGGGTTTTGATACTTGGCCTACATCCCACAGAGCGCAGGATTTTTTCCAGTGCCATGTCCAGAAAGAGATCATTGGTACAGTTCTGTATACAAACATGTATATTCCAGAGAGATGACAAATAATAATGTAACACTATAAACAGAGCAAAGAAAAGCAGCCACATTGACAAATCAAGGCAGACATTCGATCTGGCAGATTATTTTAACAGTTATGGATTTGGCATGCATAATTTACTGGTATTGGCATACTGCCATGTATGGATAGTGCTTATTTGTTTTGCATTTAGCATACATACCCTTCCCATTTCAAATTCTCGACAGGCCATGACAATTATCTGAAAAGGAAAAGATGCTTGATACTGGCTGGGTTTAGATCAAGAAAAAAAAAAATCACCAACCCTTTACTGCTTGCTTCTACCTGGGCAGATGACGATAGTCCTTAACTGGTTACTACTGAAGAGAGTAATGAATGCTATTCTACCAGCAGATGCATGCTCTTAATTCTAAAATAGTACCAAAGTCTTATCCTTAAGATAAAATACAACAGAATAATCTACAACATTAATACATTTTTATGCTACTTAATTTGAATTCACTGTAATCCTGCAAAAATACCTATTCATTTATTCAGCCTGACTATGAAGTCTAAACTTAATATAGACCTATTACTGACTGGAAAAAACATTTATATTTGCTTAAAGTATAAAAAATTATTAAGACAAGAAACAAATTTCTTAGTCAAAAGCTATTTCGTATACATACATGTGAATATTATCTCAATAAAAATGCATCACCAGGTAAGCTGTTTGTTACAATAACCTAAGTGACTGATAGAACAAAAATATACTTAGAAATAGTTTGCTGAACATATTTGTTCATTATTGACAGTAAATAGCTTTTTAAACTGATGTAGCATAATATGTAAACCAGTAACACCAAGATAGCATAAACAGAAAGGAAGGCTTTTATTTTTTGTTTCCCTTGCTGTATCTGATGTTGTCAGGTGTAAGTTCTAAGGTGTCCTCCAGGACAAAAGTAACCAAACATCAACCTATTCGTTAGCATGCACATTTTCATATTAATTCAATAAAATTATTAATTTGATTTTATATTATTAAAATTAAATAAATATTGATGATACATAGGATGTTATTCAAACCTCTAAAACAAGGATTTGAGAAACAGACTAAATAATCGTCAATGTTTTTAATAAAAAACCCAGCTTGGGCAAAAGATAAGCAACTTATGCATCATGAAATAAGGTAAACCCAAATTTCAAGTAGGTACTTACAGCAACATTGTATTCCCATATCATCCTCCAGAAGTCTATTACTGTATTCGCTAATGGTCCCTGGGTAGCAACATATGCTTTTGGCCCATGTACCCCCTAGGATTGCACAAACAAACCATTAATGTTCATAATGAAAAATTTATCTGCACTCAATAAAAAAGGCTTTAGATAGTAATAATGGAAAATTAGGGTTTTTTTTTACCCTAGAAGAAGGGTGAAAAAGAAATACGAGTTCCTTTTACATTAGTGAGAATTTTGCTGTTGATTTCAAGGCAAGGGGGGGGTGGGTGTGGTGTTTGCAACAGCTGCTGTACAGCCAAAGACTGTAACAGAAATATTAAGTTTATATATGTTCAGACTTTAAAGATTCCCTTTAAACCTGCATTTTCTTAATCACTCAAACTTTTAGTGATGAAAATTTGCAAGTCTTCTAAATAGCGTCCCCTTGAGCAATTTTGTGCCCCCCATAATATCGCATTTCAAGTTTTATATAAAGCTTGTAGATGCTTACATTCAGCTTTTAAAGCTAAACCTCACTTCTCGAATGTTTATAGGAACACCTATTTCTGAACATGAATTACTATGTACAAGCACATCAGAATAAGGAAAACCGAAGACATACACACATTGAACTAAAAGCATAACAAGTTTTCAGTCATTCAGACTTAAGATTGTTAGATATAATTCCATTGCCACATTTGTGCCATGAATAGCAAGAGGCACACACTAACACACACTGTTTGTTAAATGCCTCACTTAATGTACCTAAAACCAGCCTTTCTTAAAATCTAGTATTTTTTAACAGTATCAGCTGTTAAAACAATCATATCTGAATTTTCCTCTTGTATAATGTTCCAATTGGGTTGCCTGTCATTTTAAAATGAGATATTTAATGTTATACTGAAAAGCAGTATTAAAATATTAAAAACTGCTTAGAAAAATTACATCATGTTTGCAAATTTATTTAAGCCATAATAAAAGAAAATCTTGCACCACAACGTTAAATTCTTACCTTAGACTACAATGTTAAAACTGCACTGATACAAAATAGAAGCTTAAAAAACTTCAGAATAAACATACCTTAATGAAGTTTGCATTGATGTAGTCTGAATCTTGTGGGGGAGTTTTTAACGTTAGTTTAACCCGGCTATGATCAACTAAAAGAAAAAAATTAGCTTTTAAACAATAATTATAGTTAATGTAAATCAATATAACAGTAAATATAATATCTAGAGTATGTATAATACGTATAGAAAAAAATAAGCATCATACAAGGTTTAATTTATGGGCCAACCAACTCAGAGATAAGCTGATAAGTTTTACTGCTTTGTGCTTCTGATGCTCAAGTTTATAGAGTACCAATTATTGGAATTCCAAGAACAATTTATTAGAGGCCCAAAATTTAACTGATCATAAGTTGTAGCTAAATAAGATTAAAGGATATTACAATGGTCGAAATTAAAGGCGTGTTTACTGTGTCCATTACAGAGAGCAGAAAGAATAAAATACCAGTGCAGAGTTAAAGAAACCAGCAAGCCTTAAAGTCTCTGCCAAGGAGCAGTCCATCAACTGTTACAACATGAAATACACACTGGGGTTTATTGCTCAGGCACAGACTGACCCCTATCCCCCAAAGACGGAGCAAAGCATTTTGCTGGGCAGCAGCTTTTTTAGCTGTTTGACAGTTCAAGTTTCTGCCTCAGTCATTACTGACTGTCATAGAGAAAGCCTTTTATAAAAACATCAGCACTTTGGACACTAAAATCCTCATCAGTCTTAAAAACAGCCCTTATTACTTGTTGAGAGAATGAACTAAGCATCTTGGAATTCTTTTTTTTTTTTTAGCATAAAAAACCCAATTAAGTGTATCTTTAATAAAAGAGACAACTTGATTCTTATTAAGAATGCTAAGTGTTTGACAACTTGGACAGTCCTTCCAGCTCTTGTTGATACCAGCACTTCCTACCTGGCACACAAAAATAATCCAAACTGTCTCCACAATAATGGCTTGCATAGCAGCAGGAACCTCTGTCCCCAAGTACTTTTTACAGGGCCTTGACTGATGCCAGGTAGTGTTGAATTCAGCCCCGGCCAACTCAGCCCACTGTACTGGTTGCTTGGGAAAGTCAGCTCTGTCCTGGCCAGAACCAGGACACATAGCTAATTTAGTATTATGATTAATTGGATCTGATTAAAAAATAAAAAAATTCTTCACACTGGGGAACAGAAGTATCTGCAGAAACAACATCTGATCAAGCAATTTGCTTCTCTCTGCTTCCTAGGTCTATTCCTCAACCACAAAACAGCTGCTAAAACTGTGGAGCTAAATTAAAGAAGAAAAAAAAAGAGCAAGTCTACTTAAAAGGAGGAAATATAGTCACTTTGGTTTTGGTGGGGAGGGGTTTGTGAAGGGTTTTTTTTTTTTTGTTTTTGTCAAAATATCACTGGTAATAAAAAAGGGAACGATGCCAACAAGTATTAGATGCTAAGACTTATTTCTATATAGAAAGCTCTTCCAAAAAGCTTCCAAAGTATGTGCTTCCAAGATGGTGACATTTTCTGCCAGTGTCCTGATAACATGCAAAAAATGTTTGTGTTACCATTTAAGGTTTCCTAAAAAAGCACAAGTATAGATTACAAGACACTGAGATCACAGACGAAAAGACAACACACTCTCACATAGTCATAGAGAAACCTGTAAATATATTAAACCATATTATGCTCACATACATAATGTAAAGGAAAGAACATTTTATAAAACAGGCAATGACTACTGAATACTCAAGACTACTTTAAAATGGCAGAACAAACTAATTCAAGTGGTAATGAGGGCTCCTATCTTCCAGCACAGCGGATGCAAAATTCTAGAGCAGATACCAAGCATCAACGTTTCCAGCTGACCTATGACAGGTCAGCTCTTAGAGTTAAACATCTGGAATAAAATTCAAAAAAAAGTCTCCATTGCAGGTTGCAGCTTTAGAAAATTAAGTACTTGGAAGTTTCTGTAGCTTGTAGACTTAGTTCACAACTGGCAGTTGGTGTCTTCAGGTAACAGTGAACACTGTTTGACTTCACTACCATTCAGGGTGGCTTAATAAGCTGGTAACATCAACATGCACGTATCTTTCTTTGAAGCCAGTACTGAGTTAGCATTGTAGTAATCTCTCTGGTAACAGCAATAATTTCTGATAAATATAGCACTAATCTCCAACTAGCTTATATTTAATTCTCTTCTGGATTTATAAAATATAAGCAAAGTTATCATTCCCTTTTCTCCTCCAAAAATGTCACAACTTGCACTTCTGTCAAGCTGGCCTCCCTACGTTTTATTGCTTGAACCTTTGGATATCTGAAGATACTGTCACTTTAACGGAAAACATACCTTCAATTCTCCTCAACCTCAGCTTTGAGGTTTGCTCATTTTCCCCATTGTTATCTTCTCACCCTTTCAGAATCCAATGACTCAGATTTTTACATACATTAAAGAAGAACATGCCTACCACTCCAGTTGCAGCCATTTACTACTGTAGTAGCTATAGTCTCATCAATTCAGCTTAAGTGCTTGCTACCAAGTTTGTGCTATATTGTTCAAGATATACCAAATAAAAAAAAAAAATCAACTCTTAATAACAACTTCCTGCTCTTTTTCTCTCTATTCATTAAACACATTTCCTTGCAACTAAAAAGCCAAAACAAACAAAAAGTCCCCAACAATATTTAACTGTTCTGCTGCAGCTGAGCTTAGTACTACTCTGCTCTTCACACATGATGAATTTTATGCATACATGTCCCAGCAAAATTTGAATACACATGCCTTTCCTTCTCAGTGCGGCAGCAAACACTATGCCCACCTGGTTAAACAATCCAGGGCCTGTGGCTTTAGGGCAAAGTTTGCTGCTGGAAGTGTTGCTTCAAGCACTGATAAACAGTAATAATTTCAGCACTAAAAGAGCACACAGCTATAGAGCAATCTGAAAGACACCATAATTCACTGGGGTTTATTAATTTTCAGAATGCACTCTAGTGAAGTTAACAATGCTTAAGATCAATTTCAAATTGGTTATAAACCTCCTAACACTTCTAAGAAAGTCATTCAGAATAAAATGTATCTGTTGCTAATCACCTGAGATATGACAAAATAGCATTTGTCAGAAGACTATCCTTTAACCTCACTGTTGGCTGTCCATATGGAGAAGCACAACTGCTGAAATACATGGTCTCACGATCTACACAGAGTGAGCTTCTAACAGCTAATCTTGTCATTACAGACCACTGACATATCAACGCCTTGGTGGTTTTAAAATTTAAATTCTGCTCCAACTCTAATGTGTGAGCACAGACAACAAAACAGAATTCCATTTGGAGTCTAGCAAAATATAACACTAAATCCAGCACTGAAAGTTCTCCGACACCATTTGTGGGATACAATGAAAAAATCTATTTTACTTGAAAACCACAAAAACAGGTTCCTTAAAGCCCCTTATAGTTTCATCTACAGTTTATGCTGAAATTTGTTTTCCATCATGAATAACATGTCCCTAAGGAAAAAACCACAGTGAAGCACCTACAGAAGTTCTAATTTCTCTGAACTAAAATGAAAAACCCAGCTTGATGTGCCTTGGGACCTAGCACACATTTTATCCTTAAGTGACAGTTCTCCTAATGAAATACACAAATACTCATTGACTTTGCCTTCCAAGCTAAAAATAAACTTTAATTAAAATTTATCTTTCAGCAAATCATCTCTATTTTTGCCTTCCAGTAATAACTAAATAGCAAAATTCAAAATACATACAAAGTAACAAGCACTTTTCTTTGCTTTCCATTACCATATAAATCAGACTTACATGGTAATATATCTTTGTATCGATTCTTTTTAACATTTTCTTCTTTTTCTCCAGTAGCTGTTGGATAGATCTTCTCTGTTCTGTATTTTGTTGATAATCTTCTTAACCTCTGAAATAAAACATTTACAGTGGATTTTCAAGTATCGAGATAACAGAAACATCACTAGGTATTAGCTTCCATTGATGATCATCACTCAAAAAACTCACTTTCTTCTATCCTTTGACAATATTGATGAATTTTAAAAGTAAAATTATCCAGTACTTTAGGCTCATCAGCCGCGTACAACCTAGTTGAAACCAGTTCTACACATCATGAGACAAAGAACTTTGGAAAAGCCACTGCAGCACCAGTATGGAATATAGGTATATTTTGTGTAGCAAACATTGCCCAGTTAGGAGTATTTAGGAAACCCACTGCATTAATAACACCTGTGAGAAACAGAAATCCCTTACTGCCCAGAAATTCCTTATTGCCCAGAATACTTAGAGGAAGAGCACAGAGCAGGCTGGCTCAGGACCAGCTGTTAGCAGCTGGTACTTGGCTCTGAAACACACAGCTTCCAACACAGTAGCAACCAAGCCAAACGCAAAAATTTCACTTTTGACAGGTATTCACTCCTAACACCCAACTCCTGTTGAGGTTCAAGCCCACTTAGAGAAAGAGGGTCCCTGCTTCTTGGGTACAACATATCTACAATTAAGATGGGTGACAAGAGGTCTGGTGTATCCACAACAGTATGCAATTTTTTCCCCATTCCATCTATTTAAAATCTTAGACATTTGAAATGGTCAAAACCTCTAGTAACAAATTCCAGACCATGCCTTCCAGCAACCTGGGAATAAGAGCAACACAGCCTTTATGATTCTATTCAAATGATGCCTTTGCAACCTTGAAGCTGAGGAGGAAAAGAAAAAAGAAAAAAAGACAAAACACCCCCCAAAACCCCAAGAAGAATATACATTCTCTTTGAAAAATAAAAACCCTCCAACCCGACACCCAGACAATCTAGCAGTGTCTGTTATTTTAGATGTGTAAATATCCAGATTTAAGAAGCAACCTGAAGAACTGTCAACTCTGGCTTCAAGCTAAAAACAAGGGGGTTACAAAACAATCCATTCAGTCAGTGCCAACGTGGTGGTGGTATATAAGATGATCTAAGATGATCAAAAGGAAAACAGAATATAGCTTCAAAGATAAGTGTTTCCTTTGAGTGGCATTCAGTACAGGTAGAAGGGTCAACGTTGTTTGCATTCCTTTCAATCTTTGATGATTATTATACTTGAAGACTCAAAATTCACAGCTTGCTTTCTTTTGGGGAAGGGGAACAATGAGGGAGGTTGCCTGTTAGTTAAAAATAGCAATATTTATCAGTGATTGTGCAACAACATACAGGCAGAAGGACATCATAACTAAGATGATTTGTCTGCAGAGCCAGTTTTATTGAATTCTGCTAAAACCATAAGACTTCAGAGACCAAATGCAGACTTAAATATTTTCCTAAAGGAAAGAGCTACCCAATGGCTACCCAAGCCCACCAATAATCTTCCAGAAACAAAAAAGCAAAGGAAAAAAAAAACCCACAAAATTCAGTATTCCTGCTCCATACAGAAAAAGACTTTCAGAAAGATTTCTGGATATAGCAAAAAAGAACAATTTTACACGCAAGTGTGGATAAAGCTTGTTGAATAACATGCAGCTAATAATGAAAGTGGCATTTACCAGTTTTCAGACTTTTTCTTCCCTAATTATCACCAATTACAATCTGTAATTAAATCACTGAACACAGACAAGAAGAGTACTAGAACTAGCATACAGGTTTAGGTTTGTTTAGTTTTCTTGAAGTGTATCACTCTTGAAAAACTTATTGTGTTAGTCAATAAAGAAGTAGTAAAATATTTGGAGGTGGGACAGTAAGTTTCTGACCACACAGCAACTGAAATGCTAAACATACTGCCTGAGAAAACTGCTCCAATGAAGAACAAAAAGACTCAATTCTTGAAGAGACATGTAAACAGTTTCAGGAAGCTCCAACTCAGACTACACTATCTTTGCAACACTAAAACCAAATTCATAGTTATACTTTCCAGCCAATAATAGGATTTTGCGTATTGTTCCACATCTCAATCTGATTGTGAGTTTGGAGGTTTTTTTTCCACCTTACTGATTTTTAGGGATAAGTGTCATGACTCTCCTTAGAGTAACAAAGAAGCTTAGCAANAAAAAAAAAAAAAAAAAAAAAAAAAAAAAAAAAAAAAAGAAACAACAACTACCAAACCCAAACTAAAATCCATGGAGAAGTTATTTCGCAATATCCTTAACAAAGGATAAACTTGAAACAATACAGGGGAAAAAAACAAACTACAAAACAGGTACAAAAAAACACCCTAGGAAGTTGATCCTTTCTGCATTAGCCCATTTTAGAGGCATGCAAGAAACACTTTCACAGAAAAAACTTGGAACTCTCAAAAGCCAAAAAAGGCTGGAGTGACTAGCACCAACTTTCAAATTCTAGAAAGTGATGCTATAAGAATGCAGCGGTCTTCTCCCCGCCATGATTCAACAGCTGTACAATCTGTTAAGCACACTGGAAAAGTAGGATTAGCACAGCCTATCTCCAAATCAAAGACTGGAAATGAAATACAGGTTAACTAACACACATCTATTCCTAAAATACTTCAGCATCCATGCTTTTAATGCATGTTTACTCTATTACCCATGTCACATAAGAGCTGATAAGTACAGTCCTGAAAGCAATCAAAAAAAAATAAGTAGCACTTTCCATGAGTTGTAGTAGTATCTGCTCAGTAGGGCCTGTTGTGACAGGACAAGGGGTAATGGCTTTAAAATAGAGGGAGGGAGATTTAGATTGGATATTAGAAAAGAGTTCTTTACTGTAAGACTGGTGGAGCACTGGAACAGGTTGCCCAGGGAGGTGGTGGATGCCCCATCCCTGGAGAAGTTCAAGGCCAGGTGGGAGGAGGCCCTGAGCACCCTGATCTAGTTGGGGGTGTCCCTGCTTCTTGCAGGGGGGTTGGACTAGATGAACTCTGGGAGGCGCTTCTAACCCTAATCATTCTATGATTCTATGATTCTATCTGCTACACTGAATAGTATCTACTTCATGCTTAAGAAGTGACTCAAGAGTAAGGAAAGAATTCTAAAAAATGAGTCTTGAACAAACCACCATGGGAATGGAAGTGTGCCAGACTCAGCAGAAGGTTTTGCCCTATACGCAACTGAAAAGTTCTGCAGAAAGCTATTGTGATGTGCACACACAGCCTGCTGTAAGATTGAGTGCTTCCTAAGTTACAGCCTAGCGTGACCAGAAGGAGAATGTACTCAATAGCAGAACAAGGGTATTGACATGGCAGAAGAAACAATTTTGTTCAGACTATGACTGAGTTGATGACAAGATAGTCAGTAAGATCTGTCACAGTCCAGCTTCATGCTAATTCATAATAAACAACTGTCTGCAGTATAAAGCAGCACTCATTTGGGTGAACTCAGTAAACTGCCAAATGGCTTCCCAGAAGATACACTCAGATGCCAACAGCAGCAACATGAGAGATCCAGCCTGCTGCCTCTGCAGATAACAGTGGATGCTTCCAGGACACTCATATTCACTGGAACTCCTACCCTGGTACAGCAAAAATCTTCATTTACATAATCTTTTAAGAACAAAATGGTCAAAAAGCATATACTCATGACTCATCATACTTAAAGAGAACTACGTTCACAAGGCCTTAATTTCCACTCCTATTAGAAAAGCTTGAGTTTAATTCTGCTTATTCACTGCATGACAGAAGTGGTTTGTGGGATGGTGACAAGGACTTACCACATGTGACGGTGGGGGATGAGCCTTGAAACAATTTGAGTTTTAGAAACATACTTCCAGCTTCCACAGTGGTTTTACAGTCTGCACTACAAACCTACTTCAGTGTTTTCACAAAAAAGACAAACCCGCTTTTCAAATCCAGCTTGTGCAATCCTACCATAGTAAGAACAACTTAATCTAACCTGTTCAGGAAACACAGATCTGACTTTCTCAGTCAATCTATTTAATCTATTTAACACTTCAGAAAGCCTGCAAAGACATATTGTTTAATACCACTGAAGTGTTGCTTGTGGATTAAAAAAAATATTTATACTATTTTGTGAGAGTTGGGGCTGTTCAGCCTGCAGAAGAGGAGGCTCCGGGGTGACCTTATAGCAGTCTTCCAGTACCTCAAGGGGGCCTACAAGAAAGATGGGGAGTTTTTTAAACAGGCTGTTTAGTAGGGCCTGTTGTGACAGGACAAGGGGTAATGGTTTTAAAATAGAGGGAGGGAGATTTAGATTGGATATTAGAAAGAAGTTCTTTACTGTGAGAATTGTGGAGCACTGGAACAGGTTGCCCAGAGAGGTGGTGGATGCCCATCCCTGGAGACGTTCAAGGCCAGGTTGGATGAGGCCCTGAGCAACCTGATCTAGTTAAGGGTGTCCCTGCTTCTTGCGGGGGGGGGGGACTAGTTGACCTCTGGAAGTCCCTTCCAACTCTAGCCATTCTATGATTCTATGATTCTGTACTGCCCATTAAATTTTAAAAACTTGCTTTAAAAGCCTGAACCTTATTAAAGATATACATATTTTTGTGACTTCTTCCCAGCTTCCCCCTGCCCCCAAGAAAAGCATGACAAATATTTTACCAAGGTTCCATTTATTTCAAGTCTTCCAATTGCCTCCTAAGCCTTATCTAACATTTCTGATGGTCAAAACACAGCTAATAAGGCAGTACTGTTTACTTGAATCTCCTTTTTGACCAAAAGCAGTATACATCATAGCATCAAATGTCAGCTGCTAGAATACTCCATGGCAGTCATGGTCTATTTTCTGAGACAACAGGCAACAGCAAAAGGCTCAGGAGGCTTTATGTGTACAGCTAAAGCAGCAGAGTAGTGAGTTAACACCAAAACCACAAGAATGTATTTTAGAATCCTAAAATGAGTCTACATTTTGTTTTGCAAAGTCTGAGTATTTTTTAATACACTTAAGCAAAGAACTAAATAAAACATGCCATGAAAGTTACCTGAAAGGTCAAAGCATAGAAGGTACTGGGAAACACTTAAAAATTTAAGTACTAATGCTCTCATTTCATAATCCAGTTTATTTCTATCATAAACTTGACATTACACTGTTCTTACTAATAGCAGGGGAAGAAAAACGTGAATTATGTTCAACTGTGCTCTCATTCCAATAATTTAGGTAAACATTACTAGGGCAGAATGAATTTCCTAGTACTTTTATATAGCAAGAAATACATACCTGTTAGGAGCAATGTGAACCAAACTACCACAAAAATGTCAAAATAATTATCATCTGGTTATCTATGGTCAGATTACTCGGGCTTCAGATTCTGCACCATCCAATGCACACAGAGATGCCTTTGTCAAAAGACAGCTCACATGCAGACTCATATATCACTGCTCAAATAGGGCTCTGATTTTCTAAAATTATTTTTGGTTACAGAAGTATTTTAGCTTGCAGTTCCTTCAAATCCAGCTGAATTTTTCTCATACCACTTCCTTGCCACTGAGGGCTCTGGGAAACACCAAGACAAGCTGATGCTAATGAACTCAGCTGGAGGATGGACTGTTCTGAGTCAGGGGTGCCTCTGCAGCTTGGGGTTGCAATAGCAAGAAAGAGATGAATGCAGCAAGCTGAGTTTCTTCTAGTGACTGCCACAAGACAAGCTGTGTGTGGACAGTGCAGTTTAGCCCAAAGTTTCCAAAGAAGTCAGGTCCAGTTGGGCCACAAAACCACTGAACTGTTCCATCACGGGATATCCCAGATAACTTCATTCCCCTGTTAAGTACCACAAATGTGTTCAATGTAATTTTAAGTATCATACTTGCATTTAAGTTTCCCAACTATGTCTGTAGTTTATATTTGTACATTAAATGCTTTGCATCTGTTACACATAAATACAACATGAAAACATGAAGACCTACATGCAAGATAATGCCAGAAGAGTCTAGGCTAGCAATTGAAATTATCTGTCATACTAATACTTAGTACATAAATGTGAAAGTACAAATAAAACTAATTTTTGACAGCATCCTTCTCACCACTTTGTCTCAGGAGCATTTGAAAAACACATACACTTGTGACACATATTGATCTTTCCCAAGTTATTCATGTCAGAAAACCAGTTATTTTTAAGAATTGAAGGAAGAAGCCTTCCTAACCACTAGCCAAGCATATACAATGAAAGGAGAATGACCTGGTCCTGTAAGAGAAAAGCCTCATGATATCTCAACATTTGCAGAGGGCTTTGGTTGCATGGAACAGGCTAGCAGTCTGGATTTAGCCTGTATCTCTGAAATAACGCCCTGACAAGGAGATTGCAAACTAAATTGATAGATATGAGACAGAGGAGTTTTCACTACCTCGTCATTCTTTTCTAGCAACACCTACTAATTCTTGAGATGTAGGTGCTCCAAGGCTCTGCTAAAGTGATTAAAAGACAAGCCTGATAACTACAGTCACTTGAGAGCTCTGTCTGTGTTTCACAGTAGGACAATGACAGGTCTACAGCATTCAGGAAGCTTGTGTGAACTACACAAAAGAAAAATCCCTCCAAAATTACCCAGGGAAATGAGATCCAAAATTACCCAGGGAAATACCATCGTTTCAGAATTAGATGGCATAGTGTGTTTTGTAACATCTTAAATGTGTTTGGTATTCTCAGGGAAGAGGGGAATTCATGATATTGTATTATTTTGCAATTTATATCCAATAAAGAAGCATCAAAGACAATGATGGTAGGCCTTCAGAAAGAGCACACCAAATGGCAGTACTGAAAGCAGACAGTTAAGGAACACATCCTACTTTCTTCAGAACCACGTTAAAACTGGTAACAGGTAAAAATTCCCCAATAACAAGGTACTACCACAGTATGTCCATTTCTTTCCATATTTCCAAACCTGCATTTTCCCTAGTAAAAATGTAAGACCTAGGCATGTCTCCCACACTCCCAATACATACAATATAGCTTTATACAGACAAACTATCAAGATGTGGCCCGATTGCTTCAAAATTCTCCTTTTTCTCATTTCTTAAAATAGTTTATTCTACTCACATATTAATCCCAGCCTAATTTAGTAGTACTATCAATTACAGTTGCAGCTAATTTATGTTCATTTTAATATAGCTGCCTATCTCTGATCCACAGAGTTTCCTCACCACACTCAATTTATGGCAAAGACTACCACAATCACATTACATCAAGTGGAAACATGCTGTGTTGACAACCCAACAGTTTCAGTTAGTCTGAAACCATGTGATTAGAAAATAGACTACTTTGGGTTGAAGGTTGGGAATCATGGCTTGATGCAAAAGCAGAAAAGGCATTTAAAATTGACACACACTACAAGAAATGGACTCCCTGACAATGTTAAAGAAATTCAGGAACAATTCCTGATAATTCAAAACCGAAATAAGCCTCAGATTTTTTGCAACTGACCAGAAGATGATTTTCATAACTAATTAGTTTAACAGAAACAGCATAAATAACCAAAGCTTTTTAAGAAACAAAATAAATAACATTATGCTTAAAAGCATCACTCCCTAGTTACTAGATTTGCTTTTTTCCTTATTCATTCAGTTCTAGGTTTTGGTGGGTTTGTGCATGCCGACAGCATATATTTAAAAAACTGTTTAAAAACCCCACTGCATTTAATCTTGATTTTCCCTTAAGTCTTGAAGATAAACAGCTCTTACTCATTTTATCTTGCTATGTGAGTAAAAGGGAAGACGCTGCTAACGAAAGCTGTGGCAAATAATTTTTAAGATAATGTTTTTACAGCACTCTAGGTGAAGTGTTTTAATGGAATCAATCAAAAGTCCAACCAATTGTTACTAAACCAAACAACTAGAGCAAAAAAAATCCCCAACCCATTTAACTGTAGCCTATAATATATACATCTTCATATTTAAGCCTTCTATACCAACCTCCTCACTGATGTATTTTTCACAAGTAGTTGAACTTTTAAGTCAAGACAGTAACTAAAGGCTTGAGCTGTCCTTCGTCCAATTCTGTAATATTTCAAGACAACTAACACCAGCCAATGTCAGGGCAAATGATTGAGTTTCTTATGTGAAAAAAAATCCCCCCAAAAAACTATGCATGCCAATCTAGTGATTACAAACCACTTTGAAAACAGTAAGCAAAAGACAGTTTTCCCCACTGCCAGCTGGTGTTGTCACAACACTGCAGGTACCCACTGCATTCAGAGTTCTTGTACAATTTCACTGCCAGTATTTCACAAGTTTTCCTGCTGAGCCTGCAAATTCAGGCATTCATTGGTCAGAGCCAGAAATTTAAGATCTTATCACACAATGGCAAAACAAACTGTCGAACACAGTTTTCACTACATGCATATTCCCTTTTTAGCAGAAAAGTGCTGTACCATCACACAAGGGTACAAAATGCATAATCACCCTCATCAGCTTCCAACAGAATAGGATGTAGGTACACTAGAAGGACAAGAGGAAAGGTTATGTATTACAGCTGCTCTCCGTGACATTGTCTATACATGTAGTCAATGCAGGCATTTATAGTGCAAGCTCAACAAGACTGCATGTATCACCCTAGACCATGACAGCTTTCAGAGTCTGGGGGAATTCAGCAACATCACAATAACAGGTTGGCCAGGAGTACGCACAAATACCTTGAATCCAGAGAATCCGGAGTGTCTTGATAAAAGGCATCCATAAAGAGGAAGATGACTCCGTCTTGTTGTGGTCCCAATGATTTGAGGTGCTCAGTAACACAGAATTGCAGTCACTGATATTAATCGGAGATTTAGCTTTAAGTTAAAGGATGTAAAGAACCTCTAATCTTGTTCAGCAAAAGCCATCAGAAATAAGCCTGCAACACCAACACTGCCACAACAGAGCTCTACTGAAAAGCCTTGCTGGGAGCAAGGATAAGAGACAGGTTGGATGAACCTTTTTCTCCAGTGTTGGAAGTAGGCTTAGTTTATTTTCAAACCAGAAACTGGTTACAGGCCCAGGCACACTTCCTCTCAAGTGCCATCCTTTCACCCATTCAGGAGTTCACTACCCAGACATACTAGCTCTGATGCAACACTGACAGTGCAACAGCTGAATTGAGTGAAGACTTTTACAGAGTGATCCTTTCCCCTGAAGTCGAGATGAAAATAGATACTTATCCTACCTCACACACCAGAGTTGAAGTTTCTCAGGGAAATCAAAACTCAACAGCTATGATGCAATAAGAACAGATACAAAAGTAACAGCATCCACATGACAAGCCCATGGAAGTGTAAAAGTTATGTAAAGGCAAGTTGAGACTTTTTCTGCAAAGAACACCCCAAAGGCACAAAGTTTTATTCCAGTTGAACCAAGCAGTTAAAAGGAACTTCAGCAAAGCAATGTGTTTTTTCAGGGTCACAGGAGAGGGACTGGGTCAGTTACCACTGGTTATAATTCTATGGCTTTTCTGTTCCTGTGCTTGTGCCTTAACATGTCAACGGTCAAAAGCACCTTGTGACAAGCATTCTAAGGAAGAGCTGTATAGCCAACACAGATCAGGTACAACTCATACAAATAAGCATAATAAGTAACCAAATAGGTATCAGCTAAACCTGTCTGTGGACAACACTCAAGTTTAACCAATTTATACTAAGTGAAAAAAAACAGCAGCAAAACCTGAAGCAAGAAACACCAAGTTTTCACTACAACAGAAGTAAACTGGAATTTCCTTCCTGTTGGTACCAAAGCTGTGATAAGCAAAGGCACAGAAGAATACTCTTAAAATCTTTTAATAAATCCCCGTCCCTCCCCCCTACCTCCCCCCCAAAAAATACGTTCGCTATAGCTGTTACGTCCTGTCTCCCAAAAAGCATCAGGGCTTTTTTTTTGTTGATTTTGTTTGGTTTTGTTTTTACAACAGCTATACCTTACCCATTTCTCTGAAATGGAGATCCTGGCATGTAAGACTTTCACCAAGAATTGCTAAGCCAAGAAGCTGAAGCCCAACAAATGCTCTGGGTAAAACACATAACTGTTTGTGCAATCACAAAACACTGCTACTGAGGTCTGGTTTTGGGTCCAAATACCTCTAGAACCCGAAGGTGCTGTTCCTTTCAGTCACGTGACATCTTTTAGTGTATCGCTGAATTGCTTTGTGATGACATGAGTTCACTGTCAAATATGATGTTGGGCATGCAAGGAATTCCAATAAAAATGTCAATTTTATCTTCCAATAAAAGGTTGTGGTTTTTTTTCCCAGAAGCAGGCTTGAAACTTGTATATATAGATACACAGTATCTATAGAGACTTTCAGTAATCATCAACCCCTTATATTCAGCAGGCAAGATTAGGATAATGCTAATAGAGTAAGCTTAGTTCAGAATTGGCAATTAGAACACCCGCAAAGTTTTAATTACTATTCTCTCTCCAAAAAACCCCACCCAACTCCAAAAACCAAACACCACAATCTAAAACTTTTCTGGACATAAATACAAACAGAAAACTTTCAACAGACACTGAATTAATACTTTCATTCAGTAACACATATACAAAGAAGATGTAAGAGAATGTAAAGGGACAGAGAAGGCATAACATAGAAAATACTACTATTTCTACTAACTAGAGAAAACATGCTTACAACTATTTTCACCTCTTCTTCTGAGGCTGTGTCTAGAAGCCAAGGAATGTGCTAGTTATAAAGAGCTATTTATGACAGAGCTTAACAGCATTTTAAGATCCAGAAAGAAGTAGCCTCATTAAATATATAACTTGTACTAGATTTCAACTGTAATAACTCTAGTTAATAACCAGCACAATATTTATGGATAGGCAAAGGAATTGTGCCACAACTGTTTTATGTGTAGTATCTACCAATTTTTGCCTAACAAGTATGTCCCCATCAGTTCAAAAGCACAGAACTCCCAAGCAGATTATGATAATTCTGGTTTCAAAGGGATGGAACAGGGAATGCAATGGCCAGCAAAATTGTCATAATTACAGCAGAAAGAACTGCAAGGAACCTACTCAAATGAAACCAAAGCAGCAGTGACAAGTACAGAAACAACAAATCTAGACAATGAGTTATTCACAAGCATGTTTTTAGATTACTTCTTTCCACAAAAGTTTCAGTTTGAACAGCTGAACATTCGAGTTGGAAGTAACACTAAACACCTGAACAACACAAACTCTGTCTTCTAGCTTCCTTCTACTGAATGTTTAAAAAAGTCCTTAACCCTTATATACACACTCTGGATCATATGCAATTCTCTTCTACAAAAGTAACATTGGCAGTGTTTTGAACAACCTTCTGGTGCTCCTGCTCACATGGACAGTGTTTCTTAATTTCCTCATATTTAGTTCAATGAGCAGCTTCAAACAAAGGAAAAGGCTAAGATTATTCTAAATGTAACTATTTCAAATAAATTGTTTGACATACCTTTAACGCTTACAATTTCACTATAATCTTAACCACTGGTATTCTCTGGCCATGCAAACCAAAAAGGAACTAGCAACACAAATAGCTGTATATTCTGCAACCCTGTATTACTATTTCACTAGGACACCTAGTGAATACTACAGTGAAGTTACTGAAGCAGTAAATGAAAATACTGTTTTAATCAAACTATTTCAAGCTTAAACTCTTTAGTTCATTAATATTTTAGAGGAAGTTAATTCTGAAGACTCACAAAAGCCTGCTACAAACTAAAGGTTCAAGAAACAAGCATATTGCATAGGCTTTCTTAAAACCAGCATTGAGAACCTATATCCTGGGTACTTCTAAAATAAAAGCCTTCATACACATTTTGTTGCCTTAATGCCAAAGCTGCAAGTCAAAATTTAAATTCATTTACAAGCAGCTTGAAGGGTAATGCCTTCGTTACATTTATAAAGTAATTACTTCTGAAATTCTAAATTATTTTCAAGAGCAGAGAAATGTTTACCTGGTATGAAGTACACAATCACATCAACACTTCTGAACTTCTCTCTCTGATGTTTGTACCCTGCAGGCTAGTTTATTGCACAGTTAGCTTGCTAAACACAGTCCCTCTACAGTGCCAAATTTCAACAAATAAAACAGTACTAAAGTCAATGGGTAAAATTAATCTGGTTCATGCAAATGCCTTGTCAATCAAGCTGCTGATAGATTTAAAATACACATTATGGTAAATAATAGCAAAGCCTCATTAAAGTTTTTTTATCTGAAATACAAACAAGTTTATTCAACAACTCAGAATTCTAGACAATAGATTTACTCCCAGGTATTTCAGAAACACACAGGAATATCTTCAGATCCAGTCTCTAGATTATTATCTATAATTCTCATCTATGTGGAATAAGTAACAAAGTAATAAGCCTCCACTTCCTTTCTTGGGAAAGGAAGCTGTTTGAATCTGAGCTTCAGATAAGTATTTGATATGGTGCCAATTCAAAAGAAGAGTATGTGAAATTTTATAAGAACTGACACGAGACAAGTCTTTTGTCTGTTTTTACAGGAAAAAATATTCAAAATAAAAATCATCTGACTGAAAGGATTTCACAACCAGAGCTTCTCAAAAAGCTTCCCCTGGCCAATCAGGCATTTTCCTTCTTATGAAAAGCAGAGCATATTGACAGATGTTTGAGGACAAAGCTAGAACACAATCAACAAGAAGAGTAGATAGGATTGTTACATAAAGCAAGAAGACATACTTTCTGGGCAATAAGACTAAACTTTAAAAAGCCAAATAAAGTTGTATACTAGAAGGTGACAATGAAGGATGCACATACATATTACCACAAACTAAGTGACAATTCATAAGCATTTATTGAAGCCACCGAGGTTATGAAGACACAAGGTAATTTCTGAAAAGCAAGTTGTATTCAGTACTACATCCAACATGCTGGGGTAAATTTCTAGAGATAAGACAATATAAATTCTTAACAGTCAACAGAAGAAAACTAGCTTACCTCTCCTTTCTTCTTAATTAAAAGTAACAAGTCAGTTGAGACTGGTTTGACAGTCCTTTTCTGACATTTTTGTATGTTCTTATTCTTTATGGTTTGATCTTAATAAAACTAATTTTAAATAATTGTTATTTTCCTCCTAGGGCAGAAACATTCATAGTTTACCTATTGCTTGCATTGCAGAATTCCTCTTTAGCACAGAGAAACTGTTAGTAGCCTTCACATTTTATTTTCTGGTCTCTCATATAAAACATTAATTACTAATGTTTGTGTTAATGTTTATGGTTGTAGTAGTCTGGTTTTGCTTAAGGATATTTTTGCTGTAACAAATGAATGCTAGTAAACAGTAAAATATTTTCTTGCTGAAAGATAAGAATAAGAAAATTCAATGTTTTCTCTGGACAAGAGAGCATCATTTTTCTCTTTAAAGGCCATCACCAAACATTTAGCATCCTCATGCTAAGCACTGTCAGTCTACACTTCCTCTGACTCTTCTATCATTAAATGGGGCATGCATTAAAGGCTTCTTTTAATTTTAAGCCATAAATTAAGTGCCTCAAAAATGCCTCTTGTTTTAACCTCATTTAGAGCATTACCAGATGGTCAACACATCAAAAACCAAATCCTCACTGTTTAACAAACACAACTGGTGCTGAATGGCAAACCCACAGACATCAAACATTAATCTGCAGCAATGGTGTTAACGGCTCACAGGCACTATGATTTAGTCAGAGCCAGCTGTCTCTGACAGAAGAGGCTAAACACTGTTAAACACTGCATAAAGCTTCATAGTTTATTTTCATTGATAAAGAAATCTGAATTTTATTGCTTCAATTCAAATGCCTACTTTTGCCTTTAAAGCAATACCAATGTTTTGATGAATATTTTTAGAAAGTCTGATTTCTAAGCACTGTTCTCCGCTTAGGAACACTCCTGGAAAAACTGTGGTTTTGTTAAAACTTTCCCTGCTACTCAGTTCTCAGTTAAAGTAACAGATGTCTGAGACAAGGTGCAAAGCAACACTACCACGTGCTGTTAGGCTTCAAGTTTCACCAAAAGGATAGGCCCAGAACTGAAGGGAACTTAGAGGTGCAGTCTGCCTCAGAGGTGGAGCTGGACCATCTGCCTCTTCTTGCTGTGCTACACAGGTAACTTCTTCATGGGCTGGGAGAGCAACTGCAAAACACCGTATCTTCAATCATTTGGTTACAAACATCTGAGGTTTCCATGCCAGCAACTTGACTGAGTAAAAGAAAACCCCACCAGCAACGAAAACCAACTAGTTTAACCGCACAACCTGTAATCCTTAAACCCCAGGAGTATTTACACAAAAATGACTACACCTCCCGCCACCTCCCTTCACCCCAAAAACCCTGAGAATCTAACCAAACACAAAATGTAGGTAGGCACCCAAAAGATACCCTCAAAGCAGCAGCACTTTGCTCACCCTGTGCCTGTGGAACCCATCCACTAGATGTCAGTGTCCTCTTGGGCAGAGGAAAACCTCTGCACCAGGAGAAAAGACAGCTGATAACCAAGGACTATCAAGTCTACCATAAAGGAAGAATTATCCCTTGGCGTCACCTGGGCCACAACAGAAGCGGCCAGCAACATTAACAACCGTGGATCTCTGACACAGACCATACAGTCCTAGGCACAGGGTTTAGCCAGCAGCAAGGTGAAAGGCTAAAGACCAAGAGCTGTTTCACACATTACTGATTAAAAGTAAAGCTCATTGGTCAATAGATATGAAGGCACACTGAAAATAGGTGATAAAAGGCTGCAAGATAAAGGTATTTGTTTCCTTTTTCCTAAAATATCCCAAAACACAAAGTAACACTTTGGAGATAATAAAACAGTAGACACAAGAATGGTCTCTACCTCTGCCAAAATTCTATCAGGCCTGATGAGAATTAGATTCTGAAGCAATAAACTGTTATTGCACTGTATGAAATCCCCTGATAGGAATGAAAATGCCACACCCCAAATAAAAGCCAGACCAGAAGTCAAAGTTCAGGCACACAAAGTGACGAAGTGCTTGTTGCACGAGGAAATGGGGAGGTGTTTGTAGTCACCTGCACGAAATCCAGGTACTAAGACAAACTACACACTTAGAGTATTTCAGTTGGAGGGGACGTACAATTATACCTAGTCCAACTACCTGACCAGTTCAGAGGTGTCAACATTTCAGTCTAAAAAGAGAATGCTGACATAAAATTAATGTTATACTTGAAGGCAGGACCACACACCGAGAAATAATGCCACCCTGCAAATTATCGAGGGCTAACAGGCAATGCCATGCCAGAGAGGCAGCAGCAGCACACACTGAAAAAGCAGATAAACAAGAAGAAAGTGAGAACAATCAAGCTAAGTCGTCATGATATATTTTAATGCACCTAAGATTGTCTAGACCTATATTACCAAGGAAGCAATCACAACAGTGGTAGCACACAGAAGAAATCTGGTGGTTCTTGTGGAGGGGACTGAGAAGGTCATGAAACAAAAATAAGAAATCAAGAATTTCAGACTGTGTACAGCATAGGGTTTTATTTCTTTTTAAAGATACACTTGCCAGAGAACTCTCTCATTCAATCCCCCAACAAGAAAATTACCATGAAGCTGATTTGAGCGAGTACAAGACCTGTCTAAAGACATAGCTCCAGAAGAACCACTTACACTTACAGCATACTTATATCTTGTATTCTTGCCAGACAGGAAAAGGCTAAAAAAACCTCACCGCATTTTTTTTCCTTTAGAAATAGGAACTTAAAAAAAAAAATAAACCAGGAAGTTTATCTGCAACAGCACAAGGCCTGTTTAAACATGCCAGGTAGCAATACCTGCTGCTATCCTGGTTAGCAGTACAGCAGTTCAGAGTCCTGCGGTCCTGTAACTCTCAACCTGCCGCTACAGCCTGGGAGCTTCTGCTCAGAATCTGCCATTTAGAGGAACTGGAAGGATGGCTTCGTTTTATTTCTTACAGTCCCTCTCCATTGACCAGTTAGAACATAGCCTTAGAATGGAGTACTTTTGACTTGACACATTACACCATATTTTAATATTCTGAATAAACCATAAAGTATCCTGATATTAAAATTTATCTATTCACCTTCCTCCCCACTTAAGAATATAACACTACATACAGCAGATTATCTTTTATCCTTTCCAGGCAGCACAATACAATTTAATTCACTTTACTGCTTTGTCACAAACACCACAATTGCAGTTACAAACACTTTTAACTGTTCACTGGTTTTAACCAAGTTAGTTTTAAGGGACTATCTTCTACCCAGCTCCTATCTGCCTGCACAAGTCTCGAGCAGTTTTGCCCTTTTGCTCTTATGCTGTGAATCCAAAGAAATCAAGAAAACTGCCTTCATCACGGAAATATCTCCAGGTTTTTCTACCCATGTGCATCTATGCACTACAAGCATACCATGCTTGCTGGTCCATCTCTTTCCAAGGCAATTGTTTTGGTAATTTTGATAAACAACAAAGGCATAAGGGGAGCATGCTGGCCTAACTCAAACTTTGGCAACATTTTCTTTAAGTCTTATTCATCTACCATGCATGCATTACTCGTTGGTTAGAGACCTGTAGATTAATCTACTCCTCTTCCTCCACAGTTATGAATATACTGTTCCAGTGTACTATTTACCTTTCTGGCAAATTTTAATTTTAACACCGCTAAAAAAAAAAAAAGAAAGAACTGAAAGTAATTTTAATGTTTTGAGATCCTTTCCAAGTAGTGTAAGACAATCTCACTCATGGCATTCCTTTACCCCAAACACCACAGTTACAGTTATTACTAGTCAACTAACTTACTGAGTTCAGGTAACAATCCCATCATACCCATCTCAGCATACCGGAGGCAACAGCTAAACAACAAGCTAGTTATATATTGAGACTGTACATATCAATTACTTGACCACTGCACCAAGTTTAACAATTTACCACCTCCTGGCCTTTTATTCCAATTCTGTTTCCTTTAATCTTATTTAAGCCACTAATCTGCCATTTCACTCTCGTATCAGACCAAACACTGTCTTCATAGTAACTTGCTACAGCCCACTCTTGCCTATCTAGGAACAGGAAAGTTGCTCAATTCTAAATGAAGAATTCCTCTTTTCTCTGTTTACAGACACATTTTTTAAAAATTCTGAAAAAAAATACTACAGTTGTGGTCAAATTCACATTCTAATTCTGGAAAACAGGAAGCCATTTCAACAAAGCCACAGAATTAACAAGGTGACTCGGTGACACATTGCTTGTAACTGTGGACACATCAAAAGAGGCAGCAGGTGGATTAGCATCACAAAACCCACCGCCGGCAGAGTCAGCCCTCATCTGACTGTAAAATACCGGTGGCAGTTCCTGGCACAAGCAGAACGTCTTCCACAGTTTTACTGTCTCTTTCAACTCGGTATATGGCTCAACATTACTCAGAGAAGAGCAGGCTACTGTGCGCGAAAATAAGCTACAAATACCTTCCTGTTTTAGCTCACTAAAGTGCAATGTAATCACCACAAAGAAGCTCCTGTTCAGTAGCTTCCTCCTAACTTTTACCCCTCACTGCTTCCCTCTCCATCAAGAAGGTTTTTCACCTCTCAAGAGCAATTACATTTTATGGCATCTTACTGAATATTGAACTCAGGGCTCTAAAATTGGGGAATCGACACTTAATTACACTTCTAGATAATGGAAGTGTAAGTTTGTGTAACCACTAGTCAAGGCTCTTCAGAATGACAAAGTAAGCAGATGAAATAGGGCAAGTGAGGAAAGTTGCATTACCAAAGTTACTTCCTCAGATCTATCAAAGCCACTCTTAGGAAAGGCTAGACAAAAAAAAAAAAAAAAAGAATGAAATCTGAAATTTTGCAATGCAAGATAGGAAATACTAAAAGCAAGCAAAGTGTGCTTCATACAAGAAAAAAACCCCGAACAACTGGGAAATTGAGGCTCCATAGCATGGGACAACTTAGAAGGAACAGGTTGTATTGCTGCTGACAGCCACGAAAACCACGTGATTTGCTTTTCAGTGTGGAAACTGATATGCTGTTAGTTGGAAAAAACCCAAACCGTCTAAATTCCTACAAATGTGGAATGCAGCCTATTGCAATATTTTTACCTAGGAAATAGGGTAGATATTGCAAGTAGTTTGGATTGAGGAAAACACAAGAATGCTTCCAAAATTTGAGAACTCACACATTTAAGCACACCATTTTCAGTGGATACAAACCAAAATTCTCAATCTTATTTTCCATAACAGAAGTGGCAGCATTCCAAACAAAATCAGTAATTGTAAGAGACCTCAATTTATTTTCAACAGTGTCAGTTAAGTTTAACCTCAGCCTCAGTGTCTGCTGCATTTGGACTTTATGGGACATTAGTGTTTTTCTAAAGCAATCCTCTCTTTAATCCTTGCATTGTGCCCTACCTTAAAGGCTACCTTCTCACTTCCACTTGCTAGCAGCTCCCATCAGTATTCCACTGGGTAACTGCAACAGCTATTAATGCTAATCAGCCCAGATAGGAATACACTTTTGTTTTGAGGAGACGGTAGCTGTATGACAAGAATAGGATGAGACATACACAATCACTAAGACCTGGCTTTAAAATGCAGAATACAGAAATACATACTTTACAGCCAAAATGAATCCATTCAGAGCAATGAAGTATCACAATGACTTATCAGGATGCAAGTGCTTCTTACAGACACATTATGGTGAAAAGTACATTGTGTGAGACTGCTGGAGTACACACTGCTTACTAGAAGACTACATCATGAATCTATGCAAGGTGCACTGCTGTTCTCCTTGAGTAATGACTGCATCCCTGATAGCTGTCAGGACTCAACACTTATTTCAAGATACGCAAATTAAGCTTTGGTCTCAGGAATCTCTGTAATAACCAAGTTCAGACAATAATTCAACACTACAGTTAGTTTTTTGGAAGAGAAGAATCCAGAAGCAATATTGCCTGCTCCAGTACAAACCCTGGAACATAAATCCTGGTGAAATGAACAAACCATAGCATGAAAATTCATAAGGAACAGTGTGTATGATGATTTTTACAAAGACAATTTCCAAAGATAATAAAATACAGTCTAATTTTCAGACATGCAGAGAAATCAGCCTGCTACATGCAAAAGCTTTAGAGAAACCCTTCCAATCTCTGCAGTTGCTTTTAACCAGTCTGGTTAAAATGCACTGTCCTGCTTACCAGGCTTCCTGTTCTATTGTCCAGAGCTAACATACTACTTTGATTTTACTATTATAAAGTGTCGCTTATCAGAGCTAGATAGCATTTACAAATCAAATTTTCCCTTTAAGTGGATAATAAAAGGAATAAAATCTGTAGCTAAACTGTTTTGTTCTGAATTTAAAACCAAACTCAGACAGTTCTACTTTGACTGTTGGGAAAAAAATCCACCCATATACCTTCTCTGTTGTTATAACCCAACAACAGATCAATTAATCAATGCCTGCAGAGATTAAAAGGGTACCAAACAACACTATAGACAATAATCTGCCTTCAGTTAATTAAATCCATAACAACCTGTATAAAGCTAATGCTTGCTGTGAAGAACTTGCAGTCCAAAAGCAAGGCAAAGCTGCAGAAAGATATTTAACTTATTCACATGGTTTTCTACTCATACAATGGCCTCTGTCTTTCAAAACCAGTAACAACTGATGGTTTAGTTAAAAAAAAAATTAAAAAAAAATCAGTAAATCATTGTAGTAATACAGTAGTAAAGGGAAAAAGAGAAAAGAAAAAGATAATAAAACACTAAATGCACAGAAAGACAGAAGCAAAATGAAAATAAGCAAGATGATCAGACTTGATATGTGTCTAATCAAAAAACACATCTTGCAATTTGCATAAGATCTGACAGAAGTACTATGCTCAGTGGAAAAACTACACACTTTGCAGGGGTGATTCAACTACTAGCTGACATAAAAGCAGAATTCCTGAAGGGTATCTTGTTTATACAGTATCCAGAAACTAGATTGAAGAAGCTAGACAAATCAGAAGACAAGAGTACAAATGCAAAAGGAAGCCCACGTAAGCAAGCTACCTTCTANAAAAAAATTCCTTTCTCCATGCCATTCCATACTCTTAAAATTCATAATGCACCTTGCATAAACAGAGTTCCCCAAGGTTCCCTGTAAATTTTCTCAATCCCAGTTCATAAATAAAAAGGTTTCCACACAATAGACAATTGCATACATGCTAAGCTGACCTACCACAGGAAGGACAAAAGCTTGTGATCTCTACCCAGACAAATCTACAGTTCAAGCATATAAAACTGGTAAGCCACATTCCTACCAACAGAACATTTCACCTTCTCAGTTGTTGCCAGTCAGCGCTAAATTCCAATACCACACTAGCAAGAATATGTTGACAGGGAAGGAAAAAAAATTCTACAAGACTTTTAAGTAAATAATGTCTGCTGTATATCACTTGGAATGGTTTACAAGGAACACCACCTGAAAACCTACACAACTGCTCATGATTCAGGAAACTCCCAGCTTCAGGATTAAGTACTGGAGGTTTAAAGGTAGCAATACAGTGATCCCATAAAATCTGGGACCTGGCACTGAAATGCAAGAATTCAAGGATCTTATTTTCACATTTATTTACTAAAGCAAATTCCAGTGACTCCCAGACATGCCATACAGGTACCCTTACCTGACTAAGGTCACTGTCATGTTTAGTTCAAAGATACTGCGTCTCTAGAAATGAATCTGCTCACTACTTAATTATAACCCTTCACTGAATTCCCTTTTTCATTTATTGCTACTTTCCCTACTTTTAAATGCATCTTGCCCTGATGTACACTTAGTATATCTGGAAGTTATCTTCATCCATGAGAGCTAAAAATACCATCACAGATTTTTATGTACACTGAGGTTTTTGTATGCACATACTTTCTTCACCAGATGATCATATTGCTTTTACTAGACACAGAATATTTTTTTCTATGAATACAGGAAGGCAAGCCTATTATGTAGGCTATAAGACTGTACAAACAGGATGCTGGCTTCGTTTTCACACAATCATGAATTTAAACAGCCCTAATGCTTTTCAAAATGCTGTGCCAAGAAGGTACGTTACTATAGCTTTGCATCAAATATGCTATAATGTTTAATAACATATAAATTACCAAATGTAAGCACTCATTCAGTCTATTCAGTATTAGAATTAGTTATGGGATTAGCTAGCCTTTTAGCAGTAAATATTATTTCCCTTTAGGAAATCATTGTTTACAGCAATAGCTCATTGACTTCAGGATACATGCATTTTTTCAGTACTCTCAGCCTCTTGATTTAAATAATTTATTAACAGGCTATCAATTTCTGTTATTTCTAAGAAACACAAGTAGGCTTCTTTCTGGCAGTTTAATGTATTTAAGTTTCTACCTGTTTTTTTTTGAAAAAACAAATATTGGAAGTTGACAGCCTAAACAGCTTTCAAGCTGCATTTTCACTGTAACAGAGTACAAAGAAAAGAAATTAAAGCCCAAATTTAACCATCTTAATCAAAACATTGATTGCCAAAAAACATCTGGCACCATTTGAAGCAGCAACTGGAGCAATGTTACTACAGAGTGTCAGGGCAACTCCCACAGCAATTCTATGGAATAAGCTCTGGAAATGTTCACGTGTTTAGAAAGGAAATATAAAAGCTTGTGATTTATTTTTGAGCAATTCTATGGCTTAACATTCAGCTTAATGACAACTTCAGAACATTCAGTTTGAAAAATAAATGTGTCCAAAGCTCCCGAGTTCTAGTTTTATAGCAAAAAGCTGTTAAAGGAAATAAAGTTAGCTGCATTTCTCCCTTCTGGGCCTACACATCGTGAACAGAAAAATAAGTGTATAAACCAACACATTTCTTGATTCAAATTCCATTAAGTGCCTGAAATATTTTGAAGATTCTTCCACCTGCCATTAAGCCATTTTTTTCTGTTAGCATTTACATACAGTTTTCTATATGTCCATTAACATTTACATGGTTACTTTTGTGTAACCTCACAGGAAATTAGATAAAATTAGCGTTACATTTTAATTTGGTCATAATAAAAATCAACATGGCTTTGTTTAACCACCTATACTATGAGGTATTGAAGTCTCATCTCTAAATATTTTACAGTCTCTTCTATCTGGGGAGACGGCAATATCTAAGAGATTATTTCCTTCCTTAAGGAGATTGTGCAACATGGGTGCGTCGTACCGGCAATTCATAATTCATTTCTGCACACATTTTCAGGTTTTGGAAGCAGTTAAACTAACCTATATACACCCTTCCCTCCAGAATACTGTTTCATTTTCCAGCTTTATTTTGAGCTATAGGATTCCCTTGAGTACTCCTACTGGACAGATGTATTCATTTCAATTAACAATTACCTTCCAGCTTCCAGTTGCAACCCTGCTTCCTATACATGAAGGCAAAATTCAAGTTGAAAGGAAGACTTCAGACCCATTTTCTACATGTTAAAAACAAGAAAAGTAAAAAGCTATGCACTGCATTGCAGGACACCATATATTTACTCCTGAGTCAACCCCACAGTCAGTTTTATTCACAAAGCAAATAGTCATCAGCTTGCAAACCCAACCTATCCACTGTCTAAGTGCAGTGCACTATTCATACGACTTTTCTAACACGTTTGGCTTTTCATGTGAATTCATTCCCAGTTTTGTGGAGTAAGACCACGGAAATACTGGACAACTAATCTGATTGAAAATCTAAGTAGGAAGCACCATATACCTTACCAGAACAACAAATACCTTGAGGGGAAAGAAAACAAGAAAAAGAAGACACTTTTCCACCACAGGCTTATGCATTAGAGAGTCAAACACAGCCCATAAGAAGTGAAACATTTAGGACAGAGTAGAACACCACTCAGGCTGCTTAAAAGCTGTGCAGTTTCCCCAGTAATCAGTCACTTCAACATGATACATAATCTACACTGGCAAGTCCCTCGAACAACTGCAGACAGGAAACCCATATAGCATCCTCTGAATTAGGATCCTAGATCTTCAAAGAGATTTATCCTACAAGAATTATTATACAGGAATAATGACATACTAACATAAATGAAATACAACATCTATTAAAACAATAATAATAAAAATATGGAAAACAATATGAGAACTCTAGACCAAGAGCCTCCAAAGCTCTCAAATGTGGCAAGCAGCTGGGAATCATGCACACTGTTCTCTGAAGTCCAGTCAAAACCTGCAGGAACTAGAACTTGTTTAAACAGCTGCAGACATCCAGCTCAGCACAAGAAGTGAATTTCTCATCCCTGATATTGTCCCTGTAGCAGATAGGAAAGACAGCAACAATAGCAACTTTCCAACAGTAAAACCAGAAAGATAAGACAGTGCCACTTGTGGATCACCTTCTTCTCAGTCTACTATTGACTGTCCTTTGTTAGCTGTGCAGAGAAATGTCTGTGCACTGACTGTAACCCAGCCACACAGCTGGAAGATGATCATTTACCTCTCCAGAACCAAAGAACTGCTTTCAGCCTCGCTGATCCACATAGGAGTTCCTGTGATTATAGAGTGCAAAGTATCTGTGTGTTTTCAGATAAAAAACAAAAAGCAGATGTCATCCACACGAGGCATTAAGAATGACAAGACAGACAAATGCAGCAAGATGCAAAGTTGTTCAAGAGGACAACATTGTACTTCGACCTTAGAAAAATAAACAGAATTGAACTCTCAGGGCTACAGAAGAAGGAAGTTAATTTAAAAAAAGTTCCTTTAGAATTGTCAAGTTCAGTTTATAACTAGATAAAAGAGATTAAAGTAATGCATGTGTTCTTTAAACTAATATGGTTTTAATTGAGACTGCCACTTTCCAACCCATGCCTTTAGACACCAAAACTCACAGCTAATATCATACACTTAAAACCAATATATTTCAATAACATTTAAGAATCAAGGCCTGCTCTCTAACATCAAAAGATAAGGGTACAGTTTTCCTCCAAAGAAATACATAAGTTATATGAATACACTTAGGCACACTTAATGGCTGTGTTCAGAGTTCTTCAAATCATAGCAGACTAGAAATTGAACAAGCCAACTGATCCATACAGTGGTTACAACTTTCTGTTCATTAATGTACTTGCTCTTGGCCTGTTCAGAAAGCTAGGCAATTCTTTTTATTGGCCTAATGGAAATTGAAAGTAAGATTAAAAAAACAAAAACAAAACTGTCAGAGGCATCATGGAAGGATTTCCTTCAAAATTAGTGATGCTTCCTTCTACAAATCTAAATGAAGGAAGTATGTACCTTTATTTGCTTTTGTTCCTAATGACATGTCTAGCCCAGGAGGCAACATCATTCCTAGCTTGAGCCCTCTTACAATAGCTAGGTATTTCCCTCATTGAAGTAACTAGCTACATTCGCTTGCTACTTTTTACAGCTGATAATTCAATTCTTCTTGGCTTTTATTTCAAAAGGCATTTCCATTAGAGCAATATTGCCTTTATGTCTTTCTGCAAATTGATTACCACCAATAAAATTACCTTTTAAAGAAATTAAAAGTATCAACTTGTAGGAGGATAGATAAGAGGAAATTTAGGTCAGCCAAACTAGGTCATCCATTTATACCTCTACCTATCTGGTACCTTTTTGGAAACATTTCTCTACTTAATTGGTTTTTTTTAGCTGTGTAAGATTTTTTTCATTCTAAAGCCAATGGCTGAAGGGTAGCAAGTACAAGACCTTCCATCACAGGCTGTAATTTTCCCATGCAAGCTGCAAGCCTCACAGTGACTGAAATATCCTGACATTAGTAGTGAAAGATGCCTTAATGGCTCCCAACCCAGATGTTTACTACTCCTTCCTTACCTTGCTGTTGCACTCTCGGCTTCCCTAGTAAAGCTGCTAGCTTTGAAAAACAAAATTGTGTTTGTACCAAATAGCACTGAGACAGTACAAAGATGCAGAGGGACTCAAAACAGTTCTCTGAACAACACTGCCACTCTCCAGGGCTCACGGTTCTGGATCAAAAGCTCAACCACTACACTAAAATTCTCTCCTTTCATGAACACATCCAGACTGTTCAAAATTGAATAATTCATAAGTTATTTCTGTATTGGTAATATTTCTTACCTCATGAAGCAGGAACACAAAGAGCTTAATCTCTTCACAACATCGACATGCTCATTAACAGGCAGAAATGCACATCCATGCTTCATTTAGGAAAACCATATACAGACAAGTTATCCAAACCTCCACTGGCATAACTGTAGAAAATCTAGAGAACTAGAGCCCAAGGAAAACTCCAGAATACAAATACCAGTATGCAAATTCCTAATGGCACAAAGAGGTTCTGCTCTACCTGATTAGCTTATGCTTTACTCAATTGTGTATCTGACCTTTAACACTGATGTCACTCCCTAAATGAAAACTGTTTAATACCATCAAGAAAAAAAACAACACATCACCTAGCTTCTGATTTCAGGTCCACAAACATGTACTCAAAATACTACAGTTTTATTTTTCCCCAACACTATCAGGTGCTTTACTCTTATCTATGCCAAAGTTTCCTGTGTGCTAAGCATATTACAGTACAAATATAGCAGCATGTAACAAAATCCATGTACCTTTAATATCAACAGTGAAGAATATTAAACAGGTTTTCTGTTTATTACAAATAATGGCTTTAAAATAAATTTTAAAAGCCTCAGACTTTTGTTCACTAACTGTACAAATACATACACATTAGGTAAGCAGATATTCAAATTAACCTTTCCCTGGTTGCAGAGCTCCTAACTTCTCTTCATCTGTAATAATATCAGAGAAAAATACCCAAAAACTATTGCAGTTTTGAGCTAAATTCTTACTACAGCAATCAGTGACACATATGCAGAAGAGCATATAGACTTATAGCTAGATATACGCATGTATCTGCATATACACAGCTCTACAGAACTATAGATGAGGATTTAGGGTTTATGATTTATGGTCACATAAGACATCTATATATAGGTATTTAGATATTTTATCATGGTCAGAGTCATGCACTTTGCTTGCAAGAGAGAAGCAGCAATAAGCTTATCAATATAAAATAGTACTTGATAGTAAATACGACAGTGCTTTAACAAGATTCAGTGGCAAACTACACTTGATTTTATTACTGCATAGAGGACAGGGTCAGACAAAACTGTCAGAGAAACCCTTCCCTTGAGTCACGAGGTTTAGAAAGGACTCTTGCTTTCTAAGCTTCTTCACAGAGAGGAGTCCAGATGCAGCTGAATTCAATCTTACTCCAAGATTCAACCAACAGTTTATGTCTAAAGGATTGTATATGCACAATCCCTTATATAACTTAGATAAGGCCTAAAAGTTTAGCATGCTAGTGGTCACTTACCAAGAATCTGTTGCAGCAAGGAGTCTCTCGACCTCAAGAATTAACCTTGAGAGGCATCCCTACTCAAGAGAAGATCCTGGCCTGCCGCCCACTACTATGCAGGAGAGTTCAGCAGGCTCTGGGCTGGCCACTATTTATACAGTAAGACAGCTAACTTATGGTCATATTTGCACCCCAACAAGACATCCGAGTCACTGTTCCAGATAGCCCTTGGCTACCATATTGCCATCCACCCCCCAAAGTCATCCAGCACTAGCAGGATGCAGCCATCACCACCCACACTGGTGGTAACAGCTTCGGGGAAGGGAAGGGAGCACACAGGTATCTACCTGTATATAGCTATGCATAGCTATATACACACACATGTGCTATTATATATGGAAAAAGTGTACTGTATAACTGAGAGTAAAATAAAAGCAAAGTATTATTTGACATATTTAAATTATTTGGAGTGCATGTACTATGCCATGAGGGGCAAGGTTGGATTAGCATTTGCTCCACCTGAACAATTGCACAATATTCACCAAAATCAGTACATTACCCTTTATTCTGTAAAAGCAGCAGAATTGCACACTGCTTTAGAGACTGAGCAAACATAACTTACTGCAAGCTATTTAATGTGACCCAGAGCATTGCCTAACTAATTTACTTATTTTAGTTTCATTTGCCTAAAAGGATGACTGCAATTTTCAGCAGGGTTTGCAAGTTCTTACACCTCAGGGTCGTTACAGCAGCTTTGTGTTTGCACTCAGCTTCCCCTACAAAAATTTAGAACAGCATCTCCGAAACAACTGAACAGCATTCATTTCCTTGGAGGGGACAAAAACCCTGGATATTTAAACTGAATGATTATTCACATAAAGTTGTGGTGTTGTATAATATTTAAAGAAGAGCATTTCACAAAACTTCAGAAGCCTCTGAAGTTAAGACTTACTGACATTACTATTCAGTTGCATTGCTCTAACAAGTCACAGTCTATGTAAATAGACATTTATGAATGATCTGGATGGCTACCACTGCTCAGTTATCTGCCGGTGTGTGTCCCCAATCAAATCAATAGCATCTAGATGAGGTAATGGAAATAAAACTTCAAAAGTAGATTAACACTCAAATTAAAGCATAATATGGAAAATGTTTAGTAGCAGACCCATTTTTTCACTTTGAAATTATAAAAAGGCTCAAAGCATATCTGAAGTGACCACTGTCTATGTTGTATTAACACATCTGTAAGCACAGAGCTTCCTACAGCAGATCAGCTCTACAACATACAGGTAATTTTCTCAAAGCCAATCACTTTTTTCACTTAGGAAGAAAAGCACTCAAAATTGTTATTCATTCAAAAGTCCCCAATTTACAAAATTGTATATTTATACTTTCTGGGTGGTTTTTTTTTTTAGAGTTTCAAGAAACAGCTTACCATCTAATTGATTCTACTGAAGGGTCTTCCTAGCTTAGCCTTAACAGGTATTATTTCACTTGAAAAGACAACTTGTATTTTACAACACATACTATAAAGTAGAAGTTGAGAACTCATTTTTCAATTGATGTGCTACAAGCATGAAGCTCATTAAATACTAGAAAACCTCATTTCAAGACATATCTACACGTTTTTAACCTTAAAAATAATAACATGGAGAGATATTATACTCTTTCTTCACTGAGTTCCCAGATTACCTGCTTGCCTTAAATTCAAAAACACCATCACAGATACTGATGAGGTGCGTAAGTGATATTTAAATCAGAAAGGTTTATACAAATACATATTAATACACAGACAAGGTTTTAAGCAGGGTGTTTCCCAAGTGTAAATCTATAGCTGAACACAGTACTTTTGAGTATCTTTAATGCTATTTCAGAACATACAGGAATTAGAACAAATACAATGTCACTTGCCATTCACTGTGTATCTTAGTAGTCTTGATCTGAGATTTACAGCAGTCTGGAGTGTTAAATTCATTTTTGGATGTCTCAGGCATTTTAGAAAAGATGCATTTTTCTGAGAGAAAAACCCAAAGCAACAACAACAAAAAACCAACCCCAAACCCAGGGAAGACAAGTTTCATATTCCCTAGTGTAGCACAGAATAAGATCAGCTTAGTTTTTACCCTTAGAAAGCAAGCACATTCCACCTCCCCTTTTTTTAAAAAAATAGGATTTTCCCAGAACAATGAGGTAGGTGTGCTTAAAAGTTTCAGAAATAAAGCCATCAAGGGGTTTAAATCATAGAAAAGACCTTTCCACCCATTTCAGATCAAGCACCCATTCAAACCCATCTCATACTTCACAAAACAGCAAATCACGTTCTTTACTATCTCCAAGCCTAAGAGTTTCCACTAAGATTGAACAGAACACAGACACAAAACATCCATTTACAAGTTGATTGCCAGTGCTCTCAAGCAAAAGGAGATCAGAGACCAGATGTAAATACATAGTAACTCCTTACAGAGTTGTTAAAAATTGGTATTTGACTGATGTTCTAAGAGAGGACCATTTTGACACCTCTACCTTCACACAACAGCTGAGGGTCTCCTACACAGTAGGATCTCCAAAACCCACAAACTCTTTCAACCATTCTTTGTGTTCCATGACAACAGATTAGCCAGAGATGTAACTCAAAAGATTAAACAAGATTGTCAGATAGCAGGAGACATTTGAAATACAACATTTCATTTTGGTAAAGCTTTGCACCATTCATATTTCAGTTCTCCTATAACAACAACAATCTACAGTCAGACAATAAGAGTATCAGATCGTTTTTTCTAGAGGCTATTGCATCAGAAACCAAAACCACGTTAGTTGTGGAAAAAATGAAATGAAAAATCAGTAAGAAATATTTATCAGCTGTTTCTAAAAACCTAAGTAAACTTTCCTTTGCCTCCATATGACTTCCACACCTTGTTCTGGTGTGAGATACATGTTTGTTATAGAACATCAGAATCTAGACCATGCTTGGTTGTATTCACACATGAAATACCAAGAGGAAACAATCTATACTCACTTCCTTTTGCACAAACAGCAATGTCAGCAAAAAACAAGGAAAAAGCTCACTCTTGGATGTATTGTAACCATACTAGTAAAATCCTAACCTAGGCTATTTTAGGAAAAACCCCACATGCCTTACACACACAGATACATGCTTACTGGTAAAACAGGCAAGTCTCTACAGTGTTCAAACTATCCGCTCCATTTAAACCTAATTATGCACATCCACTGCAATGAAGTGATCAGCTAATAGGTCCTGCTTACTTCCTAGTGCAAGCTACTTAAATACATTGGATTTCCAGTAACAAACTTGCTACTGATGCCCAGGTGACACAATTTATCTTGAAAACAGGGAAGGGAGGGGAAAATAATCAACTTTCTACCTTCCAGATGGAACACGTTTTCAGGTATGTCAATGTCATCATTAGATAGCAGTTTTAGTCATCTACACTATGGACTTTCAGTAACATTCAGCCAGACTAATCAGTCTGCTGCACATAAATAGCTTCTTCTGTACCCTTACCTTCTGCGCTCCCTGACACTTATCAAGTGCTTTAAGTTCATTCACTCCAGCTGATTACTCAATACATTCAAGGCAAAAAAAAAAAAAATTGTTTTCAATTGCATTCACCCATTACTCCATTCCTATTTTAGATTCCATCTTGACTTGGAAATGAAGTAATGAGTAACAACAATTCCTATTCCACAGATTTGCCACTACTTTGCAATAAGACTACAACTTAAATGAGAAAATATGACTTCATTTCTCTCATGAAAAAAATCTCTGCTTTTTACCCCCTTCACCTCTCTTCTTTCCCCTTTTCAATGGTTTTTAAGAGCATCATCATTTTAAAACGTATGGATCACTAACAAAAAAAAAACCAGCCAAAATAATGAAAAAACCAACAAGCAACACCCCCACAAAATAAATGACAAAAAAACCCACCCTAAATACCCAAATATGTTCACAGTGGGGGCAAAAATAAATCAGTAATTAGGATTCTTGTTGCTACACTAATCTAGATCTGCTTTACTACACAGAGGTGAATAGTGAGACTAATATATCAGCATCCTAGTTTTCTTGGTTTCCTGCAATTTATTGTAGAAAAAACCACAAGTATTAAAGTTTGAAATAGAAAGCATTAAGAATGCAAAAGAAATTTTGAATGCAGTTCTTTCCAAAGCATTTAACAGTTTAAGGTTAAACATTCTTCTCCTGACATACCTTGCTGGTTAGCTCCTACAACCCCATTTTCCCCATTTTTAGCAGCATGCTCTTTCCTTGCTGTTCCATGAAAACAATGCGAAAGCTTACTGACTGTATAGTTGAAAGCTATACAAAATCTCTGTCAAATAGAGAAATTGAAACAAAAGCTGTTTTTCCATATGGAGGTGCCACTGCTTGAAGCTATGAAAAAACTATTCTACACCATTCAACTAGAACAATGCTAAAACATCAGACTATTTATCAGATATGAAATAATAGAAGTGGGTTAGGAGACCTAGTTCCAAGTATTAACATAAAGGACATTAAGAAAATGCCACGTTCTCCACTAGTCTGGGCCACCCTTTCTGTAAAGTACACAGTTTACATGAACAAGACAGTCATCAGTATGAGATGCCAGTTTGTGTTTAATAGCAATTATATTACTAAAACGATCAGCTAATGAAACAGTTCTGTCAAAGTATTTAACTTCAAATTCTCACGTGAAGATGCTCTGTTCAGCAAAATGGATTTAGAAGTGTCCTATCGCTCCAACGCTGCTGCTTATTTTACATATTTCTGTCTTCCTTTCCCACACGCTCGGCAGCATACTTTCGGTATTTGCAAAATCCTGCCCAAAGAGCGTGGCCGATTTCCCACGGGCTCCCACCCCACCCTGGATGAACTCGTTACTTCCCAAAGTCCTCTCCACTTCCTCTTCCACCCCTAGACCTGCCAGAGCTCCCAACGCCCCTCTGTCTTGCGCAACATCCGCAGCCTCCCCCCAACATTTCAGACAATCCCTGATGCGACATTTACATTAAGGTTGGGTTTTTCTTTTTCTTTTGCTGTTCCCAGACCGCTATCAAAGACTGACAGCTTAAAGGACTAACAGTGTGGTTTGAATCCCTAATAGCAGCAGATAGTAAAACAAGCTGCAAAGATCAGTGTAGGAGGTTGCTAACCTGTTCCTCTTCGGCTCTTCTGTGGCTCAAACTGTATTTTGATATTGTGTTTAAATGATATTGAAAAGTGCCAGCAACATCTACCCAACTGAAATTGTTCTTCAGCGCTCAGACCATCTATTCAAAAGATAAATCTCCACAAACATTTTAACGGCCCAATTAAACAGCTAAAATAAACTAGGGAAAGAGCTAATTCTCCAATAAATTCTTCCCCCAAACACACACGTTAGCCAAAGGCTGACGGTGAACTGATCTGGAAGGAAGAAAGGATGAGGGATACAGGCAGAGCTGCGATGGGGGATGGGGATCGAAAGGAGATGTTAGAGAAGGGAAGATGAATATTCCTCCAAGGACTATTCAATACATTTAACACATCTCCTCGGAAAGAATAGAAATCTCCAATCGGCGGCTTTAGGGGGAGGGGAGGAGGCATGCCCGATTATCCCCAGATGACATTATACATGGCAACCCCGCGAGAAAAGGGGCTGTAAGGGAGAGGAAGAGCAAACAGCCCTCCCCGAGCCGCCTCTGTCCCC
>VXBZ01008422.1:91002-127654 GCA_013399135.1 Heliornis fulica | reverse complement strand
GCCTACAGCTGCAGGGTTGGGAGACAGTGGCTGGCACTGTGGCATGTCGGAACGTGTAGTCGCGCCAGCTCTCCGTTCCCTGCGCTCGATAGCCCAAACCGGGGAGGGCTGCAGCGCTGGGGATTGCCGCCTCGTCGCGAAGCGACCCACTGAAACGCCTGGAGGAAAAAGANCGCTGTGGTAAACACCGGGCGGCGGGAAGATGGCGGGCTGGGCGGGCGGCAGGCCGGGCGCGGACTCCTGTCATTCTGTACATGATGTCCGCACGCCGAGGGGACGGGCAGAAGTGCTGCCCGCGGGTGTGGGGAAGGGGCTGTGGGCTGGTGGTCGGTGGCAGTGAGCGACTCCCCAGGGAGCTCGGTGCGGGGCGGGTTCCACACTCCTGACGGGAAGAGTGAGGGGTCCCGCCACCCCTCACTCAGTACTGCACCTCGGGCCTTCGTGCTAGGAAATGTTCGCACATTGCTTTCTTACCTGGAATGTTGGGCAGTGTCAAAGTGTGACGAGCCAGCACGATAGAGGGAGAGCTATTTCTGCCTTTTACATGAAAAAGTTAAACATAAAAACATCATCGTGTTTGGTGTCCTGATTATATTTACAACTTCAGTTTGACAAAGCACAATAATTTCAGAGGTCTGCTTATTTATAGCCTTACAGTGTAATAAATATATTGAGTAAACTCTTTTAAAGTATCGTTTTGTTGAAGAACTGCACCGCCTTTATTTATCGAGTTTATCCAATGTCATGCAGACTAACAAGAAAGGTCTTGCTCAGAAGAGTTACCTGGTTAAGGCTCTCGAACCAAGTCGCCCATTTTCTACTTCTTGTTCCCACCCTTTGTAGTATGTTGGGCTTGCAGTCACACCAGCCCAACCACTTGTCAGAAGATACCTCAGACCAGCTCAGGGAACTACTTCTGCTCCATAGAAACACCTGTGGTTTGTTTCTTTTTTTTTTCTTAGCAGATGGTTCAATTATGCTGGCTTTGCTACCAAAACAAGCCTACATAAAAGCTTGGTCTTCCTGTGATGGTGTAAGATATTACTGTTTTAGATGACTGACAGAGATTGCATCTCTACATCAAAATTAGCAGTATGCTGTATTGCCATCCTCAGCCCAATTCGATGCCCGTCAACACATCACCTTCCCAGGGAAAGTAGGTTCTGAGCTACAACATAGGACCCTGAACTAGCTGCTGATGCATAGACATGTTTGTTTCCTTTTACTTCATTTGCTACAGCAGCAGTCATCTCTGACAGGGAGCAGGTTGGAAAACTGAAAGTATTAGCCTTCCCACATGATTTGCTGCAGACTTCAGCCTCTTATAAAAGGGTTATTTTTTCAGCAGTTGATGTTCATGGAGCCTAACATACAGCAGACATAGGGACAACTGTGTACTGCGAAAGGGCATTAGTACCCCTGTGCTGAGGTAGTGAGGCTTGAAAATTCCCAGCACAGGAATACCCTGAGCGACCCACACAACCGCATCAGCTGTCAGAGCTCTCTCCTCTCTGTGTTCTTCACACAAGTCTGAGTAAGTAAAGTCAGCCCTGAAAAGCCCCAAAGTTGCATGCTTTGCTTGCTTACATCCCTCTCCTTCTCCAAGTCTACTCTTTCTCCATTACCAAGAAGGAGCATTAAAGGGAAACGGAAACAGGATAGATGGAATGACAGATAACATAAAGGGCACAGGATCACCAAGTATAGCTGTGACTTGAATCATCATGTGATCTTTTCGTGCCACCTTGCTTGATTTCCATCTGTTTCGGAAAGGTTGCTTAGTTTGCTCAGCAGTTGCCCTGGCAAACCTGCTCCCAGTGCCAGATGGCATGTAACTTTAGGAAAGTGGTACTTGGGACTAAGCAACCTATCAAAGAAGTCTTGAAAGCGATAGTTTTCTTTGCTCTGCTGATTTATTCCTATGGTAGAAGTACAGAGCACTTGGTTAGGAGAGAAGGAAAGATGGGATTTTTTTGCATTTGAATCTCATATTATTATTGTCTCACATTGAAAGGACCTCAGTTACTAGTCTGGCTTGCTTCATAATCTTTCACTGCATTATAATGAGCTGTTGTGGACTAGCAAGTGTAACAGTGACCTTTCATTTGGGCTAGCTGGTAAGGATATACAATCTCAGAAGAAAAAAAAGTGCCCTTCTAGGCATGTGTTGCCATCCAAAGCAAAGGCATATAGAAAACAAAGAAATAGCTGGGTGGAGAACTTGCCTATCACTGTTTGCGTATGCCTGTGTACTTGAAAGAGGTGCTGGACAGCCCGGAGCACAAACCCAATAGCACCAGTTTTATCTCCCACAGCCCTGCAAATGTCACACAAGGCTGTCTCATCTCTGTGCGCTGAACACAGAGACCTAAACTTTCAGCAGCAAAAGCAGTGCTTCAACTGAGACTTTTGATCTGAAACTCAAAACTGTCTGGGTTAAACCCAGACATCTGACCAATCTAGCATGTGTGCATGAGTGTAGCTGTAGGAGAGAGACGGAAAAAGAGAGAGAAACAGGACGAATTACTCACCCTGTAGATAGAACAGGAAGTTGCAACCAAAATCTATAGAAAAAACTTGCGGTTGTGTCTTAACAATCCAAGTATGGTCCTTGGAGAAAAGCAAGATCACCTGCAGCTTCTCTACTATTAATATCGTTTTGCCCTGCCATGCACCTCTCCAGCTGCTGCAGACAAGTTTTCTGTTCCAAGGTGGTTTCTCATGTTCCCAGAAGGCAAGCACATGTTAAATGGTAAAAGTGTCTCCCAGCATGCATACCATGCCCAGCCAATGGGTGGGAGTACCAAGCATCCCAGTTTGCCAAACTTCAGAGGTTTCCCCAACAACTGAGATGGAGCACAGGCTCACCTCAAAGCTGTTCAGCTGCAATGTCTGTGCATCCTGGAGCTACATTCAAAACCCAGTGTGTATCCACCCAAAACTGTCCCAGAAAGACATCGAAGATCTGGGGTGGGAAGGAAAGCTGAGAGAACCTTGCAGCTCTGAGGAAGGGCATCGTTTCCTGTGGTTTGATTGTTCCTTTGTCCAGCAAAACAAGACTTTGCGCATTCCGTGCAATTTGGCATGACTACCTTGCAATGGTAGCCAATGTCACCAATTTCTGCTCCCCTTTGCAATAGTCTACAAGTTCTTAGATTTCAACTACCTACTTGAAGTAACATATTAATTACAGCAGTCTGTAATTATTTACATATTACTGTAATTATAATTTAATTAGGATCAATATGTCCTATACATGAAACCCAAATTAATTTTCTCTATACTGAAAGCCTGAAAAGTTTTGGTAATCTACATAATTTAGTATAACAACAACAAAAAAGATGCTGGCATTTGTGGAATTTAAAATAACACTCCTGAAATATATTTGAAGTGCAGTTGGTTGGATTTTTTCTAAAAATGCAGTGTTTCAATGGAAAATGTCTCTTCTGTAAAAGTTAAATTTTCCACAGGAAAAAATTTTGCCAAAGTTTTCTGCTTTCTGACAAAAACAAAACGCTGTTATACTTACAGATGCAGAAATGCCTTTTTTGAAGACAGTACAACTTGGGATAGGCACCCAGCACATGAAAGAACTGGAGCATGGAATATAAATGCCAGGAAGCTGTTAAACAGCTCAAGGGTATGTATTAAAAAACAAGTCCAAATGAAACATTTGTCTTTGATCTGACAAGCTGAAATGCGGTGTGTCTTTCTACAAATGTCAAAATGTTTCATGCTGGTTGAAAATTGTTAAATGAAACATTGAGGAGTATCAGCAGTAAGTACTTTTTATATACTCTGACCCTCAAAACATTTTGGTATTTAGTAACTTATGTTTCCAAAGAGGTTAAAAATCAGGTTTTCTTATGAATTCTCAGTTACAACTTGACCACTTAAATTATAAGTAACAAACTAGCAATCAGAAATCCTCATGGATTCTCAAAACACTCAGTTTGAACACAAAGAACATTGTGGACAATAAATCTGAGGAAGATGCATTGTATCCTTGTTATGCAACAAATAAATTGAATTTCTGATTTAAACCCCAAACTAATTTCATTTTAAATGAGTCATAAAGACCTGATCAGTGTCTGCATATGTTCCATTCATACTAATTAAGTGCCATGTGACTGCTGGATTTCTTGACATTTGCCTCTATTGCTCTCAGTGAGGCAACAACAGGCTCCTCTTCTGTAATTACCACTGAAAATATTACTACTGCAATTTAATTTTACCTGTCTTTCTTAGTTATTATTTATTTACTTACCATTTTTACTGTGACTCTTCTAGTATTCATTGCACAATATTGCTAAAACACTTTTGGTGTGACATTTCATGCACAGCTAATAAATATTTTAGATCATAATTACTGTGTTTCATAGTCTGTGCATAATTTGGACTCCTCTTTAACTGTAACACACAAACACACCCCGTACACACACAGTTTCCATACATAGAAGAAACTTTGTTCTTGTTGCTGTGCTTACAATAGCAGCATTCAGGTTTAAATTGGTTTTTAGGCATTGCTAAAGTGCAACTGAAACAAAAACAAAAGTAAGTGCATTATGATCATTGACACAATCTTCTACCAGAAACCAGTTCTAAAAAGAAAACTGCAGTGAAATACTGTCCAGAATTAAAAATTTTCCACTTAACTTTTAAATTTTTTCATCTAATTAAAGATGCACTCTGTTGACCGAGGTATTTTGATTAATCCTGTCAATATAATTGGTTCTTTTTCTGAATAAAATGTATATTTTTTCTGTATGATGTTAACAGTATTAAAATAAATAGCACATGGGTCCCAAATAGATTTCCATGTGTCCTTTCAATAGCTAATTTTCAACAGTTTCATTGTAAATCACCAAGAATCCTGGTGACTATAATTCACACACATCACTCCTAACATTGGTTTCAGTAGGATACCTGCTCTGCAACATTGGACATAAGATCAGGAAAACCAGGAGCCATTTTCCATCTGTTTCTTTTTGACCTCATGAAAATTGGATGTACAATTTCTGAAGCAGGAATATTTCTATCTTGTGATGAGGCCGTACATTTGACACTTTGTGACACAGATCTGGTTTTCTGTGGGCCAGCAGCCAGCTGCATCACTACACCAGGCTGCTCTGGGGGAACCTAATTTGCCTCCTTATGACAAAGCTTTCATCAAGGGTATTCCCCTGGCATTGCCGCAGCACATCTGAAATGGAAATACCAGCAGCAGAAGGTAAGCATGTGCACAGGGCATGTTAGGTGTCTGTGCTCTCAAATCTTTGTCTGCAAGTATCATAAAAAATATTTCTTAAATAAATAAATTTTTTTTTAAAGTGTGTTTAAAAGACTTGAGAATTTTTTTAATGGGAGGCTCTCTTGCAAAATTTTATTTTGAAAACAGGTATTTGAACAAAAATCAAGTTTGCAGTATATCTTAAAAAATCTTAGTACTAAAATCTTGCACCAATGAATCCAAAGGATGTCTAAAACCTGAATGAGCTTTGCATCATTTATCATGTCCAGCTTTTGAGTTCAGCTTCAAGAATAAAAGAATTAATGTGGTTAACAGTTCTATTTCGAAGTTCTTACCCATTAGTGTAGCAATATTTGTGTTACCCTTAAACAAACCCCAGGCTAATTTTTTTCTCCAGTTTTATATTAATCAACACAAATTAAAATATTTCCACTTCCCTAAAACCCATCTTTACTGAATAAAACAAAAAATTATTAGACAGAATCTGAGCCAAAATGATTGAACACTGCTCTTTTACCTGGCATTAGCATGCTCTGCATGCACATACTATTCCATTTTATTCTGAAAATCTTATTAAAATAATAATAGCAAGGACTGAGACTGCTGCTACTAATGCATTAGATATGCTGCTGAAACTGAGCTCCCTCCAAGTTTGTCCTGCAAAATGCCTGTTGTTGTGACCATTAGTAGTCATAATGGCCAGTTCAGATTCTTGACTATTTTGTAGATTTAAAAAATACCCCAAACCATTATTTTAATAGTCTCTTAAAGGAAATAGTGATCTTTATAGTTTGGGAAACAAAACCAGATGGAAAAAAAAAAAAAACAACAACCGAACACAGCAAACTCAAAACAACTAAAGACACCCCTCCTTCTCAAGCCCACGAAAATTGTACCTCAGGGAGCCAGCCTGTGTGTGACCAGGTCTGTCTTTATGTCAGCTTCAAACAAATATACATACAGTTCTGACTTCACTCACTCATCTGAGCTTTTTCCCATGTTTCAATGACGGGTTTGCTGTTATGTCTGGCATATAACACTTTGTGCACACTTAGCAAGTGACATAAACCCACTATATGCTGTGTTCGACAGTATTTGTATTTCTTTATCAAGAGCACAACAATAGTTCTATTGTGTAGGGCAGCTCTCCTCAGAGGTGGAAGGAAGGCTGCACACAGGCTTCCAGAGTGGTCCAGAAATACGATGGTGACACCAGACTGGCTCATGTAAACAGGAAATCAAACCAGGATGTAAACTGGACTGCTTCCATATTCAGTAATACTCAGCTAAAAATAAACAGGTTGAATAGAGGTAGGAAGGCCAGTTCTCTCTGTAAACTCATTTTCCAACTTGAATTTTTGAAGACCTGACAGAAAAAAATAATTAAATAAAAGGAGTTTTGATGTTGCTTTATCAAAAAGTCTGAAATGAAATTGCATTCACATCCAGAGGACGTAAAGTCTCTCATTCCAGGGAATAATAAGGACTTGGAAATGGAGGTTGAAAAGGGACATGACAGCTCTATAAATATATCAAGGGATTAAAACAAACCAAGAGAAAAGAAGTTCTGTTTAAGCTAAAAGACAACATTTTCATACGAATAAATAAATACAGATTGAGAAATCTGGAAATGATTAGGCATTTTACTTGCAGAAGAGGAAGATTCTCAAGCATGCTTTCCAGAATGACGAGGACAAGCTTTTTGTTTCCTGTAAGATAATTATTTAATGCTATTGCCTTCAAGAGCATCTGTTGGAGTTCACCTGGAAGTTCCCCTGCAGTTTTTGGTTCCTTCTGAATTGTCTGAATGCTGACCACATCTATCTCAGAAGGAAAATCCTTAAAAAAATGGAGAAATTCTCCAGAATTATTTAGGTGACATGAGAAATACACATTATATACAAACCACTGGTGAAATTTCCCTTCTGCAGAAGTCTATTTTCAGTATTGTTCCAAATATTGTCATGTTCTTAATGAGAACACAGAAAAAAATGTGTCATTTCGTTTAGCCTTTGTTACTTTACCATCCCCATCAGATATCTCAGATGCCATACTACTGGTTCTGAGCACAACAAACTACTAGTGACAGCAAAATGGCATAAGACCCCGGTGTATAGCTGAAATCTGTGGGCACAGATCTCCCCTAACTTCATGAACAGATGAACATAGGGTGAGGACTGGAAAGGAGTAGTTAAGGCACCAAGTCCAAGCTCCTACCATCACATGTAAACCTGGATATAATCTAATAACACTATCAAGCTTCATCTCAAAATAAACCACGTTGTTTGCTGGCCACTGAAGACTGTCCCGAAGACTTGCTGCTCTCATGTTGGGAGATTCTTATTTCCAACCTCAGTTTTTTCAAGGGTATTTTTTCCTGTGCAAAATATCTCTTCATTGCAATCAGTTTTGTCTTACTATATTAGAGAAGCTACATACACTTTTGTTCTCCTTTCATGTCATAAACCTCTAATAATTTCTAACAGGTGCCCTCCATAGCGGGGGAATCAAATTAATTCATTAAACAGAATCAATCTTTATTGGGTAAGAAAACTAGATATGTGCCAAGTTCTAAATTATTGAAAAACTTATCTAACATCTGCGTCTGCCTGCCAGGGATGAAGTGCTATAATGTTGTGGTTATGTGTGGTGGGATTCTGGTGTAGAGGGTGGGGAGTTGCAGGGGTGGCTTCTGCAAGAAGCATCTAGAAACTTCCCCTAGGCCTGACAGTAAATACCAGCTGGGCTCAAGGCTGGACACAATGAGTAAACGCAGTTCTGAGGGAAAAGAAGCAAGGAAGAAGCTGTTGGTTAGACTCTTGCTGCTTAGTGATTAGATTCCTCTCACTTCTAGGATCTGTGCTTGCTGCCTGGGAACAGCAACAAGGAATGGCCAAAGATACCCTAATGGGTAGCCACCATTATTTCCACCATCAACCTTATATTGCACTAGGAATGCAACAGATACTCACAAACCACAGGCATTTGTCGCACACCGCATTAATGGCTAATCAAGGCAGTGGCATTGCCATGGGTTTGTGACCTAGAAATTGTCAGTCAGTTGATTCAGCATTCAAGGAGGGCTCTTTCTTCAGAAAATGGTTCATGTGATTCAGTCTTCTCAGGTCCACTGGAAATGCCAGATGAGTGAATAGATCAGGTGCCCAGTACTTTCTACCCCTGAATGTAGAACTTAGAAACCTGGAGGCTGTGGAAGGACTACCCAATCAGACTTGGCCACCAGCCAAACATCACAATTCAGGAGTGATACTTTGAAATTGCCTTGAGGAATCAGGGGTGGGCCTGTTTCCCTAGAGTCTCGTGAATCCATGCTCCTAGATGTTAGGGGCAGAATTTAGATGACTGCCATGAGAAGGAAGTGTCATGATGTAATAGAGATGGAGTATGTTCTCATTCATCTGTAAGGTCTGAAAGGGAAAGATTTTTACACCCTCTAGGAGATGGCAAGATGGTTACAAGATGTAAATGCAACTGCCCTTCAGTGCAGCGAAGTTCACTTGTAACTTGCACCCTGTTCCTTGTCCTCTATCCTCATGTGTTGCCTTTCTTCCTTCTCGACATACTTTAGCCTTTGGCCAACAAAAATATCATTAGTATATTCTTGCTTTTATCATTAATGAAGGTGATAAATAGAACCATTGAATAATACTGTGCCCAAGACTGAATTAGGAGATATTCTGATTGCAAGTAGTGACCCGTGAGATCATCTTGCAAGGACAACTTAATCTTTGCTTTAGACAGTTTCATATTTACCTTTGAATTCCTTACCATAGCTAGTCATTGAAAAAATTGCCTGAATGTTTATAAAGGTTAGATTTACCTCCTTTTATTTATTTTTGTTTTGTTAAGGAAAAACTTTCAGCATCAAAGCTAGATACTAACATATGTGATCATTACACAAAATATTGGCATACAGTTTTGGCTTCTCTAACCTGACTGCTAGGATGGAATGTTCTTTTTAAAAAGCCGATTTCTCTCTGCTTTGATAAGTGTTGAATTAAATTTGATGGAACAAAAGAATTAGAGAATCAAAAATATTAGCATACATGTTCAGTAGTTAAATGCTGTTTCATTTTCATAGTCCAGGCTTCTTTGTTTCATAGCAAACTGAAGTGGATTGTTAACTCTATAAACTTATGACTTAAAATAGAAAGAGGAAGAAAAAAATTGTTCAGTTGTGATAAAAGGAAATTTGCACCAAAAAATGAAGGTAGAAGACAATGCAGCTGTTACAGTTCAGGATCACTCACTGAAGAAAAGTAAAATGATGCTTTTAAAAATTATCTCTTTCCATGCCTTTATTTAGCTCTTATGTAAAAAAAAAAATGCAGTAGTGCTTAAATAAATCAGTCATATAACTATTCTTCACATGCATTTGGCTATTGTTTTGAGCATGCAGTCTTGAAAGTGCTAAGACTTCAGCATTAACCTGTTTACAGTATTGGTTGTACATGTGTTAAATTATTTTACTTCAAAACAATTCACTGCTTTTTCCTCAGTGGTTGTTGTATTTATACTTTTAATATAAATAGACCAATTTAAAACTTTCTACAAGTGGGGAACACCTGAATTTCTATTCAATACAAAAGAAAATCTACTTGACTAATGTCAGAAACCATTATCGTTGGTGATATTTTCTAAGGGCAACATATTCTCTGCACTTGGATTAAATGAGGTACCTGTTACAATGCCACAAGCATAGTCAGTAGGCAATTTTCTGCCATCATGAGGGGTTTTTTGTTGATTTCACATCAATATTAACTATCTCAATCAAAATGCAAACTTCACACTCACTGCCATCTGGATGGTTATACTGTCCAGGGACTTTGTGTTTACAAATTGCTAATGGCTTTCACTCCCCTATTGATGTAAATTCACATACTAAATAAGCAAGATATAAATCATCAAGTATTGTAGCATGAACTAAGCATTTTCCAAGCACTGGTTCAAAATTATTAATATAAAGACAGAAAAAGATGGCATAGGCTTATGGGCAGAACAGGAAAGAAAAGTTGTGCCTTTCATTACAGACTGCATCTTGTCACATATCAAAGGAACAACAAAATCAGTTTGAAAGTGTGCATGATGGAGAGTGTACTTGAATATTTCTAATTTATGATAGCAATAATCACAACCAATGTACTAAAACAAAAAAGGCAAATCTACTCCATGAACATTTACCGAAGTCAAATTATTCTATGAACATTTATTGAGTTACAGTACGTGCCCTGTAACTGACACACTGCCTGCACTGTTGATATTTTTTTACAAATTATTATGGTGTCAGTGTGTCGGAAGGAGGTATCTGCTGAAGAGTGGCCAGCAAGTCTCACAGCATAAGATACACAGTTGACAAACATTTAATATATCAAGTCTACTGTATATATATATATATATGTATACACACACACACAGAGCCTCTTACTGGAAATGCCTACAGACTCAGTTAGAAACTTTTTGGAGTACAATATTTTTCTCCCAAACAACCAGGAACCAAACATGCTGTAACATAATAAACCACTTACTTTTCTTCTCTAATTTATCTGACAAAGTCAGTGAGTAATTATCATGGCTGAATGCTTTGAACACCAAATATAAAAATAATGAAAAACCAAACTACCCTCGGGTCCACACATGAGAAGAATGCTCATAAAGTTAGCTGTACTCATGGTTTAAACCAGCTTTCTGTTTCTTCCTTTACTTCCATCACACAAATTCAGTGAAGTCAACAGTCACAGTACTGTAAAACAGTAGAACCAGATAAACTGTCTTCTAACACGCTCAGCAAAATTTGAAGATCCTGAAAAGCCTGATCTGTGGTTAAACTCAAATCTAGATGCTGCTTGAGGGGTTTTTTTCAGCATTGTTTCAAACGAAATGAAACCTGAATAGTCGTCTTCTATATTGCTTGCAGAAATGGGGAACCACACAGGAGAGCAGTCTCAATGGTAATTTCCTTGTTTGCTGAGGAGGTCTGCAGAGCCTGGGCTTGTCTCGTTACCAGTTCACTGGGATTTTATTAAGAGGCTTCAAAAACATGGTGATCCCCGCAGCACTGCTCAGCCCATGACATAGAATGGACACATCTTGTAGCTGTCTCCTGCATGTGATTTAAGGGAGCAGAGCTCCAGCTGCACACTTGTATATCCGTCTAATACATCTCCCATCAAAGACAACTTGGAGAAGCCAAGTGTCTTTGTGCTTATTATCCTGATACAAGTTTTTAAGCAGTAATCCAGGCAGGTCTTCAATAATCTGAACTAGTAGCCTCTACTGGTTAAACCAGGAGAAACAATAATAAAGAATAGAATTAGTAGACTTCAGGATAAACATGGTACGATGAAGAAGAGCCAACATGGCTTTTGTAAAGGGAAGCCGTGATTCATTAGTCTACGAAAGTCCTCTGACCTAGGCAACAAAACATGTTGGCAGCATGGATCTGTTTGACACCATCTGCCTGGACTTCCAGGAGGCACTCAAACAGTTGCTTCTCTTGAGGCTCTTGAGGAAGATAAACAGACAAAGAAATTCAGGAGATAGGAAGAATGAATAGTTGCAGTTCACAGTAGAAAGAGATCACACGTGGAGTCACACATGGTTCTGTGCTGAAGTCTGCATTGCTCAACACAGATCACAAGTGACCAGAAGATGATGTTGAAAAGGGGTGAAAATGCCAATGACACTGAATTAGTCAGAGTGATACATACTATAGCTGATTGCAGACTCACAGAGGAACCTTCTACCCCATAATGACTGGGCAACAAAAATTCACTGTAGAGAAATGTAAAATGAAGGAAAACAGTGCTAGAAATCACTACAGGAGGAATCATGAACATAAAATATAATACATGACATATCCATCTCTTAATAGTGCTTATAATTACATATCAATCTTAAGACAGATATAGAAGCACTGTAAAAGATCGAGCTAAGTGCAGCAAGTACAGTACAGATATGAAGCAGTTACAGGATGAACAGCAATAAAATATATGAAGGTTTTTGTTGTGAAAAGCACTGAGAAGGCATACTCTAAAGGGCAAATAAAATCAGGAGTGTCCTGTACAAGGTGAATGGGACATATCTGTTTCTTTCAATACCAAATCTGGAAGATATCAAGTGAAACCAGATGATGCCAGCCTCCATGTGAACAAAAGGAACTCATCACAGTAGAATTTCTGTTAGGACATTTTGGATGCTAAAAATGTACCAGAATTTAACAAGTATTTGATAAATTCTTGGAAGAAAAGGACATGAAGGGCTGTTCAATACTAGCAAATAGCAGTAGCAACTAAAAAAAAAAAATTTGGAAGTATCTCTAGCAGGTCCTTATAATCTTCTGAGGACATTGACTTGTTGGTCACTATTGAAGACAAGGTGCAGAGCTTGACAAAACTCTGATCTCACATGTATTGCTATTATTCAGGTTTGAATTTGGGTTATGTACCATCAGCATAGAATCAGTGCACACAACAAGTGTCTTCTGTGTCAGACTTGCAGAATGAGCCTGGAATTTCAGGGCAGTGCCATCATACTGTACATGTACAGCTGCACTTTTTGGGGAAAAACAGACATGTAGAGCCACCACCTCTGATGTGCTGTGAACATCCAGGGGTTCTGAAAACTACGTCAGGCCTCCACTCAACTGTGCTTGCTCACAGTCATTACAAACCCATCAGATTTACCACGAAAAGGGCTCTAAATACAGAAATCCTCTCTATGACACCAGGCAAGATTTTTCAGCAAGAAAGAGGATGCATTCATGAGAAAAAAGAAGGATGGTAGTCCTACTTGGAATATCCTCTTTTATCTGGAGTCATCGTGGCTTCTCTGACTCGAAAGACAGGTTTTATATCATTTGTTGGTTCTTGTTTTTGTTGTTTGCAAACGAGCTGCCTCTGTCTCTACTTGGTTGTAGGAACTAAAGGTTTGTTGGACAGTTACTTTTCTTTACCTTTGTCATTTCTTGTCATCAAAAGTTGCACTTTCATAATGAGAGGTAGTTGAGTTCATGAGAACACCCCCAAATGTCTATGCTTTGCTAAAGTGATCTTCCTGGTCTGTATTATACGTGTGAACAAGGCTCTCAAGGCAGAGGTGTGGCTTTGTAGTACAATAAACCAAGACTAGGTCTTAATTATCTTCGTTTGCCTTAATGTTTGCATTGCTGTTTCAGCATATTTTTCAAAGTCTGTTGACCTCTGAATATTACAGACTGCAAGCGTGTCTATTAAACCTCCATACCTTCAAATGTTTGAAATTCCCAAGATATCTAATGGGTTCTGTTATCTGAAACAACTTTATCATAGATGTAGTTGCCTAATGCTGTCCTGTTGTGATTCATTTCCTTGCTTGACTAATGAATTACTTAGCTGAATTTCTTTAATTAAATGGGTGCAATAGTTAACTCTGAGTACGTCCTGGTCATATGTTCAGATGGTTCCTTTAGTAATGCTTCCAGGCTCTGCTAGCTGCCTCACAAATAAGCACAGGCTTATTGTCAATGCATTCCTAGTATTCTCTGTTCTCTTTTAAGAAAAACATCTTCTTTCGTGTCTTTTTTAATGCTTTGGTCAGCAGAATACTATCAGGAGTTCTGTGGGATTTTCCCCAAATCTATGTGTTTTCCTCAGAAGAACTATTTCTTTTTCTCGTATGACTAGTCCATATCCTACAATCAATTTTCTTCTTTTATTTTAGATGTTTGTAAAAATCAATGAGGTGTTCTACCAGCCACCTTTTTTAAATTTTTTTTTTTAATTTTTTGTTTCTTTGAAAGCATTGCTTCTACTTCTGATAGATCATTTCTGGATTATGGTAACTGTCCTGTGCTCTTGTTTCTCCTTGGTTTTACATCTTTTACATTTTCTCATACTCTGAAACAGAGTAAATGAGACATGCTTGTCAAAATTCTCCCACAGGTTTACATGAAATTGCAAAACATATTTTTTCCATTTCTCGCTGAAAAGATACCAAAACTTCCTGAAGCATATTTTCTTGGAATTGTTGACACAATGCACCTATACAGAGGTAGTGCTGTTCCTCTCATTGTCTCGTTTAAAAGTTCTTGTAGACACATGATGGTTTTCCTGTCTCTCACAATAAAACATGGAATGTTTTCTTACTAATGCGACTCTCTACTGGGGGTAGGTCAGACAAACTTTCTGACATCCAGTGACAAGAGAAACAAGTTCTTTTCTGCTCTGGCACAATTCTGCCACCTCAGCATCAGTGCTCCCCATTTGTCCACTCCTGCCACAAGGCTGCTCCAAGGGCTCTTTATGAAGCAGTTTACAAACCAGTCGCATTTTCCCTTGTTTCCCACAAGTTCAGGAATTATCAGGTGCTCCAGCTCACACTGTTTTCCACAGTCATCTTAGCAGAAGCAGTCAATCACCAAAATGCTGGAGCCTCCATTGATTTCAACTGCTTGGCTTTCTTAAAGGAAACCTTATACACGGGTAGAGATGTTTCTTACAGATTCCTAACCTAAAGTTTTAAGCAAATGCAATTCATCAGTAATGAACAACCTAGTTTACATTTTACAGAGTCACATTTTAAGCTGAAAAATGCCCCAAATGATAATATATGTTGATTGCAGTTTCCCCCCCAGCAGCAACTGCAATCCAGTGTTTGCAGGAGGTTCCTATGCAGCCAACAGCCTACCAGGGGCTGGGGGACAATGTGAGAGCAGATGTTTGCGGCCCATTTGTTCTACACGGTATTTCTGCCAGGAAAGATAAGCCTTTCTTAGACTTCTCGTTCCACACACTGTGAGGAGAAACAGAGGACAAACACCCATACAGGGCAATCACAGGAAAAAGGGTATGGGGAATTACTGATAGTGCTGCTGGAGTATAGTTGACACTGGCTTTGGTAGTTGTTTTAGATATCAATATCTGCTGAATTCTAAATCTCTTCTTGGTGATGCCACAAGAAAATAAAGAAGAATAAGCTTAAGCACATTAATATTAGGGGATTATGATGTGCAGATCTATTCTGTCATTAGCAATGACAGAAATAAAATCAATTTCATAAATATCATACTGCATCTTGGCAAAAAAAAGCACACAGAAGTCTTAATATTTTAAAATACTTTCAGCTTCTGCTTGAAAAACCATGAAGCATCTCTCCCAAGAGCCTGGGTTTTTCAAATAGCTTTCTGAAGATCGGGTATTTTGTTTTATCGATTCATAGCATCCTTAAGGTTGGAAAAGATGGCTAAGATCATCAAATCCAACCATCTGTACAGTACTTTTAAAAGTATTATTATGAATGATTCATTCACCAAGCTTTAAAAAGCCACTATGTCTTAATTTCTACTAAACCACAGTTTAACCGTCCTGTTCTATAATTACCAAACGGTATCTGCACATTTATCAGCTTCTTTTTTTCCCCTATATATTTTATGTCTAAAACATCCTATGGTATCAAGTTCCACAATGTAGTTATATGTTATGGGAAAAAGTACATCCCTTTGTTCATTTTAAATTTGATGCCTTATGATAGGATTTAATTTGATTTCTCCTAATTCCCTGTACCATAAGAAGTGGTAACCATCCCCCATTGCATTTACCATTTCAGAGTTCTCTCTCATATTCCTCCATAGATTTTCTTTGATAAACCAGTCAGTCCAAATTTATATTTATTTATATTCTTCATACAGAAGCAATTAAATTTTGAGCTGTGTTCTTTTAGATTGGATGATCCTGAATAATCCTTCACCATTTTCAAATTTATCACTGGGATTTTCTCTCTACAAAGATTGCTTATGGCTAGTTCCTTGAGTAGTACCCACCTCCATACAGATGCTTTCAGAGACTGCTCACAACATCTTCCATTGTGAAGCCTAGAATCCTGAAGAAGAAAAATTTTATTATATGATACGTCCATTTCTTTCAAAGACTTTGGTGTGAGACGTAAGCTTGTAATATACTTTGAAACAGAAGTGTACTATAAACACTGGGTGACCCTTGCCCATTGACATCTAACATCTCTAATAGCTTTGTGAAACACATCCTGTACAGAGGCTTTGTTGATTATTTTTTTTCTCCCAATACATCGATCTGAACAAGATGGTTCCTTTTTTTTGTATTATTTTCTACAGATTCTACCAACCTGCTCAAATGGACTTTAACTTCATATTGTCTTTCTGGTTTAGAGCTGCACCTTGAAGGCTTAATTTTTCTAAGCATTATCAATGGCAAAATCAAGAAAGGAGTTCATTAATATTTTATAGTCATTCAGATGTCTGTAGTCACATTATTAAAACATCTTTTCATTTTTTGTACTATGTGCATGAGTCAAGAGAACTTTAATAAAAAATTAATACAAAGCTTTTACAGAGCTCCAAAGACAAATTTAACTGTGGAGATTGGCTTGAAAGCCCTCTGGAACTAATTCAAAGCCCAGTTGAGTGTTTTTTGCAGCTCCAAAGTGCTCTACTGTGTTCAGATGTTTTGGTGACTGTGTGTTTGATGCAAAAAAATATCTGCAGTCAAAATGTGCTGCAAAAATTGCTTATTACTGGTTATACCAGTCCATTTCAGGATATGGTTTAGTAGATGTGGTGTTGTTTGGTTGGTGGTTAGACTTGATGACCTTTGAGGTCTTTGCCAACCAACCTTTATTATTCTCTGTGATTCTATGATTCAGTCACTCTATGAGCTTGAAGCTCATCTGTAGATTTCCTACCAACTACAAGGAGCACAGAATAAAACTAAACCATCACATAGCTTCATTGTTTTGAGAAGCAAAGGCCATTTCAAGCAGAAGGAATTTTTCCATTAACTCTTATGTTTTGAGAGAGCCAAATCTCTAAGTCTTTACGCTGGGAAGCTTTCATTGAAAATAACAGCTTAATGGTAGAACTACAGAAGAACAGTTCTGCCTCAGATAGTAAATATCTAACCTTAAATATTAAAAATGGTGCTTCAAAATAAGGAAAACAAAGGCCGATCTGGCATTTTATTGGACTTCATTTCATCTCATCTCTGAAAAATGTAAAGGAGCAGTGGCAGAACTGTCAGGGCTGACATTTATCTACCCTTCCTCTTTTTCTTACATATTTTTGCATATTCTACAGAGCTCCTTATCAGTTTATTTAAAAATGCATTTAATGTCTGTTTTCCCATGTTTTAACTCAAAACTTTCATGCATGCACTGTAATAAGCACATTAAAAGCCAATTTGCAAGGCAAAATTTCATACTCATTTCTATATGCAATTCAAATTGCCAGAACAATGGCACATACATTAAAAGGACTACATTTGGAAAACTTGATGTTATGTGGGCAATAGATTGCTATTGCACCTACAAAAGAATATCATAAAACAGTGAAACATGTTTCACAAGTCATAGCAAAAGACACATTAGGACTCTAAGCATTAGTTTGCATGAAAATTAGCACTGAGAAGTTTTACTGGGAAACTCTCTGCTTGGGCTTTTCCAATAGAGTACTGAGTGCAAGATGTGGAGCTGTTTTCATGTTTGGATTGCTTCTGTTCTTCTAATCCACATGGAAACACTCACTTACTTTGAATTTTCTTGGAAAAAAAACCTCATTGAATTTTAAACAGAATACTTAGGTTTGTAAGTAACTGCATGAAACCAATGAGTAAGATTGTGATGCCTGGATGCATTTGGGAAATCTGTCATCATTGGTTCGCAGTCAGGAATATGGTGTTGGATCTCAGCAGGGATATTTGAAGCTGCAGAAAGGCTAAGGGAAAGCAGAATTTCTAAGCCTCCACTTTACACCTGACTTAGTCACTTCTCAATTGATACTAGGGAATGATTTGATGAGAGGTCAACACTTCAGCAGTAAGACGGTATTGCTGCAGAAGTAATATGGAGTAATATATTGTCATGAGACCTAAAGAAAGAGAAATATTCACTTTGGAGATGTCTGGTCTGTCTGCATATTGAGAAAGAGAGTGGCATCAGTTCTGCAGTTGGACAACATGTCCACTAGAGATTTTTCCATCACTATGGGGTAAAAAAAAAAAAAATCTCTTTGCTTGATTCCTGAATTTCTGGGCAGTCTGAATTTGTTGGTTAGCCCCACAAATGCTCCTGTAAATGACACAGATCCATTGTGTGGTCCAGGTATGTGATAATCCTGCTTCAAAGTGTGCACGGGGACAGACGTAAAGGGACCTGCCAAAACACACCTGTTATTTCTTAGAGCTGGTTTTGTTCTGCCGAGGTGCTCTTAAGCTTTTACTATCACAAGCTTTTTACTATCCCTATTTCCTTACATTAAATTCCCTCTACATAGGCTGAAGTAAGAGCTGTATGTCCACAGCCATTCCAAACAGCTACAGTTTGTAACTTACACTGTGACCAGATGCTTGCCACTGGGGTAAATGCCTTTTTTCCATTGTCAACTAAAATTCACATTATGTAGAGAAATTAATATTTACCATTTAAGTAGAATTTCATGTTTCTGCAATACTGGAATTATTTGAAATGTATTAATTGTGTCTGACACATATTGAGGTCAAACTAGTTTTTATGGGCAGCAGAATTACTCAGGATTTACTCAACAAAACTCAGTTTCTCCAGCTTTACATGATAATATAATTTGGCTTTCAGTGTTTACAAATATTTTAAAGAGGGTAAAACATCAAAAGAAATTTTGTCCTAACCTGCAAAGCCATGGCTGTTGTCTTACAGGATGCCATAATTTTAAGCAGGACCTACTCACCCATTTTCATGTTAGCTTGTGTATTCAGTTGTAAAACTGAATATATTTAAGAGAAAGAAAATGTCCATACAGTTTTCTTACTACTCTTTATCTCAAAGTTATGTATTATATTGGGTCAGCCAAGAAAACAAATACCATATTCTGACGCAATCCATCCCTGTCTGTGTTGCCCACATCACTGTTTCTTTTTCCCTATCTTGATTACAGATCACAGTAGTAGAGATTTCAAATTGCAGTTGTCAGAACAAGAGGTCACTTGAGTCATTGATTTTTTCAGAAATGTGGCTTATGCCCTCAGATTTTTCTCTGGGAACATTTTATTGTAAACGAAACATATTCCATATCACCCTGGCTTTACAAGACTTTAGAGGAGTGGGATGAAATGGATGAAGGGGTTTTGCTTGGGGGTTTTTTTCACTGCATAAACAGTAGAACAATACATTCCTGGTTTGCCACTTGGACAGCTAACTGCCTGCACTTCTGGTAAAGAAATCGTTCACATGAACCAAACCTCTATTGAAGTAATGTCTGTCTCACCCCTTTAGAGAGGGTAAATCCTTCTGAGTAGCCAGAGCTCAGCCTCTGAACCAAATTCTTCACTGTTGTGACTCCTTTGATGTCTATAAATCTGACTTTTGCTTTCTTAAATCCTTGCAAATTTGTGACTTGAGTTTTTCCATGTGTTTTCATGATGCAAATTACATTTCTTTGTAAAAAACCAAACTCTGAATGCAGCCTTGACCCTCTAATACTTTAAATTTAGAAACTAAAAGCTGAAATGGCACATTTGAAAATATACAGTCATCCTAATTAGTATTAGAGGAAAGAAAACAACCAAAAATTCAGCAGGTACTCTTCACCAACGTTCCCCTTAGAATCATAGAATCAAGAATATCCTGAGTTGGAAGGGACCCATAAGGATCATCAAGTCTAACTCCTGGTTCCACACAGGGACAGCCAAGTCAGAAATCCTGATTTCATTCCCACTATCAAAATCATCTGTCTAGCTCATGTCTAGAAAACTAATAGTTGATTTTTAAATGTGCACCCATACTTTGCCCAGAAGTATAATCTGTAGAGATGGAAATGGAACACAAATGTTACAAACATTATGTTCCATCTTAATATAAGGAAGAACTTTTTCACTGTGAGGGTGATGAATTACTGGAACAGGCTGCCCAGAGAGGTTGTGGAGTCTCCTTCTTTGGAGACATTCAAGACCAATCTGGACACATTCCTGTGTGATCTACTCTAGATGATCCTGCTCGGGCAGGGGGGTTGGACTTAGTGCTCTTTCAAGGTCTCTTCGAGCTCCTAATATTCTGTGATTCTGTGATTATATCAAACTCTGGTCCAAACCAAAATCAAATGATGTCCCTGTTCTGCACCAGTAAATTTTCAGCTCAGGCCAAAGGCACAACCAGTAGGCAACAGAATAAAAGGCTTTAGCTGATCAAAAGCTGTAGTCCACCAACTGCACTGAAACAGGAATAAAAAATACTAAAGTGAAATAACAGTAGAAAGTAAGCTACATTTATACTCTAAATAGCAGACAGAATAAGTGCATAGTATTTGTGGTTCTCAAATTCTTCTGAGAATTGCAGAGTATTTAGTAAAAATCTTTCTAAATTGCCAACTAAACTGATTGACATCTGGTTTATACATGTTACATTACTGAAATTGGGCATTACTATATTTAAATGAGATTTTGTTGCTGTTTTTCATGTCCTACCAGTTTTAGACTAAGCCAAACAGTGGTTTATTGAAATTGAAACATTTTCCAGTTGGTCTGGCCTGCAGACAAGCCTTAAGTGACTTTAATTCTGGAATTGTTTCAATTAAAAAAAAAAAAGTTTAAAGACGCTACGTTAATCATGTTAATATTTTTTGCTGCACAGATTTTTTTTCCCAGCCTTTATATTCATTAGCAGTACTTCCAAGACTTGAATATCTGTCTCTAATTGTCTTTGCATGCATTACATATTCTAGATGGTTTGGGAGAGGTGGAAACCTAACCAAAGATTGGATTACAGTGTTCAGAAAGCATGCTGTAAAATGTAACTCCTAGGAGCTTCAACTATATACTTGTGGGGTAACAGCATCCGAAACTTGAATCAAGCATCTGGCATGGTCTGAGACCAGTAAGCCAGTTAAATTGCAGTGACATTCTCTTTTTTTTCTCAGGCAAATAAAAATAGAAGATACTTACTGTGGTACATACAGACCCCAACATAGCTACTTCTTACTAAGATACTCGTGTCTTAAACAAAAATGACACATGCCTTACATGTGCATAGCTGTGCTAAAAGGTGCAGCTTTATCTTTCAGACCCTGCAGTAATTCCCGTGCTTGTCTGCCTCTGCACCATTAACACTCCCATCTAGTTCAACCCCAGCAAACTCATAAACACCCTGCACATGTTTCCCCACCTTTACAAACACAATTCACCCTGACAGGCTCCTAAACCCCTTTGGTTCAGTAGCATGCCCAGCTTGTGGCTGCAATAATTTTCCAGTTGAGCTCATTACTCTTCCACATTGCCTGCATGGCTTCATACTGCAGGATTGATGGTTACGAAACACTGGGGAGGAACAGCAGTTCTTTCCCTTCTTCTTCCACTGCCAAACTAATTTCATAAGTTTAGCTTCTTAGGTAATTCTCAACCACTTGTGTCTTTGTCAGCCTTTGGCTACAGTTTGAAACTTTGTAGTCCCCAATGGAGAAGATAAAGCTTTCCTCCTCACGCGCATCCTCTTCAGTTATGGGGATGTCTTTTACTTCACCCTCTGAAGGAGTCAATGTTTCTCCAAATTTTCTGCATCCGGGCCTTACAAGTGAATTAATGGCATTTCTCCTGGAAGAACAAGTCTGCTGGGATTAAACTGGTCTTCCAAGAATAACAGCATGTTTGAAAACACTCAGCTTCCCCTGCTCGTCACAGCTGTCGCCGAAAGGACGGTCAGAGCGCAGTCACTACGGAGAGCGAAAGCTGGCAGACACGGGGTACCCTGAAGGGTTTGCAGCCACTGGGAAGGAGGCACTTCCACCAACTGAAAGTGAGCAGTGCGCCCTGCACGCCTGGTGTCCCACCAGGTGTGCTGGAGGGACAAGTGGTGGCTTCACAGACTGACACATCCAAAAATAAAGCACAGAGAGATCTCTACAAGTGCGTGCTCTGTGCTCTCTACTGTCTGGGGAAGGAGATGTCTCAGGGATCCCATCTTTAGATAAAAAGGCACAGGATAAAAGGCTGCAATACATTCCTCATGTTCGTTAGCTTCTCAGTCATGTGAGAACTACAAGAAGTACAACCTGGTTAGATTTGCATGTCGCACATGGGCTCCTCGAGGCATTTCTCAGTGGTGTGGACAGAATCTGAGCAGTGAGCTGGAGTGCGGCTCTGCAGGATGCTGCCTGCCCTTCTTGGTGACCCTGATGATTACTTCAGTGGCTTCTTTCATGGAGACAATAGCAACTTTTCTACCTCCATCTAGATTTTAAGAAAGGTTACTTTTTTGCAAATTTTCCATACATTAAACAACTTCAAACCTTTCCAGAAATGACAAAAAGCACATCAGCAGTAGGCTGTATTACTTTCCACTGACTTCAATGACTTTAGTTCAGGCAACTTGAGACGTACTGATATTTAAAATGACCTATGAAGCTGACCTTTACATTGAGAGCCAAAAATATCAATTCAGGATTTTGAGAAAAGGAGACTAATATTGATACAGAGCGTATATCAGCAATTAAAGCATAAAATAAAGAATGAGATTGTAGTAATACAGAAAGAAATGGTTTTTTTTTGAAGCTCAGGCTATTCAGACTTAAGGTTAGATATAGTAGAAAGAAGTTACAACAGGAACGTGTCCTTAAGGCACCTAAACAGCTGTAACCTCACCTCAGAGAGAAGCCATGCAACAATCAGACAATTAGAATTAAGGCTTTTTTTGGTATATTTAGCTACTAAATAATTAAAAGTTCTGATTTTTTTAAAGCCATCTTTACATTTTTTATGTAAATGTTGTTCTCCAGCCCAAGAATATCACTCAAGGCTATTATTTATAGAGTTCTTCAAATAAAATTGTGTAGAAGCATTAACTCTGCACAACATGGGGCCCACAACTCATTAGCTAACCTCCTTAGGCTCTCAGTCCAGAAAGCATTTCAGAGCGTTTAATTTGAGGCCAGTTCAAAGCATGAAAACTAAGCAAGCTTCTTGTTCCCATAACCAGGCACCATAGTCCCACTGCTTGTGTGCCCAGCACCACCCTGCACATTTCCCTACCCACAGTCCCTACAGGAATGTGGGAACATATAAACCTTGCCCTTCTGTGTGGCCACTCGCTTCCTGCTGGGCAAGAAGCAGGTAAGAAAATGGGTTTGGCAAATAGTGATCATGGAATCACAGCATGATCTGGGTTTGAAGGGACTCTTAAAGATCATCTAGTATAACCCCCCCTGACAGGGACATCTTTCATTAGATGAGGATGCTAAATGTCTGATCCACCCCAACACTTTCGGGGAGGGGGCAGCCACAACCTCTCTAGGCAACCTGTGCCAGGGCCTCACCACCCTCACAGGAAAGAATTCCTTTCCAATACCTAATCTCAATCTACCCTTTTGTAGTTAACACTCATTACTCCTTGTCCTATCGCTACACTCCCTGATAAACAGTCCCTCTCCAAGTTTCCTGTAGGTCCCTTTAGGTACTGGAAGGCAGCAATAAGGTCTCACTGGAGCCTTTTCCTCTCCAGGCTGAACAAGCCAAATTCTGTCACCTGAGAGGTGCTTCAGCCCCCTGATCATCTTTGTGTCCCCCTCTGGACTCACTCCAACACCTCCATGTCTTTCCTGGGCTGAGGACACCAGAGCTGGATGCAGTAGTCCTGGTGGGGTCTCACAAGAGCCGAGTAGAGGGGCAGAATCACAGAATTATAGAGATTAGAATGGACCTCGAGAGATCATTGAGTCCAACCCCCCTGCCAAAGCAGGTTCCCTAGATCAGGTCGCACAGGTTGGTGTCCAGATGGGTCTTGAATATCTCCAGAGAAGGAGACTCCACAACCCCCCTGGGCAGAATGTTCCAGTGCTCTGTCACCCTCACCACGAAGAAGTTCTTTCTCATTTCATGTGGAACCTCCTATGGTCCAACTTGTGGTCATTGCCCCTTGTCCTGTCCCCACAGGTCACTGAGAAGAGATTGGCCATCTCCCTTTGTCTCCCACACTTCAGATATGTATAAACATTGATGAGATCCCCTCTCAGTCTTCTCTTCGCAAGGCTGAACAGCCCCAGCTCACTCAGCATTTCCTCATAGGAGAGATGCTCCAGTCCCTTCATCATCTCTGTGGCCTCCGCTGGACTCTCTCCAGGAAATCCCTGTCTGTTTTGTACTGGGGAGCCCAGAACTGGACACAGGACTCCAGGTGAGGTCTGACCAGGGCAGAGTAGAGGGGGAGGGTCACCTCCTTCAGCCTGCTGGCTACGCTCCTCTTAATGCACCCCAGGATCCCATTGGCCTTCTTGGTCACCAGGGCACACTGCTGGCTCATGGCCAACCTGTCACCTCCTTGACCAGCTGGTCACACTGCTTTCAATGCAGCCCAGGATATGGTTGGCTTTCTGGGTTACAAGTGTGTGTTGCTGGGTCATGGTGAGCTTCTTGTCCACCACTACCCCCAAGTCCCTCTCAATCCATTAATCCTCCATCCTGTATTCACACTTGCAATTTCCCCAACACATGTGCAGGACCTTGCACTTGGTCTTGTTGAACCTCATGGCATTGACAGGATGCTATATGGTCTTACTCTAAGGGTTGAGGAATTAAAGTCATTTGATGTCCTTAAGCCTTCAGTGTGGATGGTGCCAAAAGAGACAGTTTGTACAGTGATTTTTCTGTCCCCACCAGTCTGCCATCGCAGACAGCTGCTACCTTCTCTAGGGCTAAAACCAGCCCTGACAGGTACACAGAGACTGCAACAAAAACCTAACGTGTGAACTACAATTGATAATTAACATTAGATTACTTTTGTGCCTGTGCAAAAGCAAACCACATATTTACATGCCTACGTAAAAGATACTTATGGAAAGTATGAAATGGAAATTAGAAGACCTAGGTGAGAATTTGACAAGCAAATAGGCATTGACATAAGATAAATTACAGGGAACTTTATTACAATATTAAAGATACAAATTATGGATCCATGAGACTCCCAAGAAAATAAAAACAACAATTGCAAAGAATAAAGCCTCTGTATGCCATTTAATATAAAATATGCAGTCACAAAAAACATAGAAAAGTTTAATAAGGATGATAAGAGTAAGGGGATAGATTTTACATTCAAAGATATTAATTAGATTCCTTGTCTTGGAATAAAGATTTTAGGGAAGGAAAACATGATAAATTCATAAAAAGTCCTGATTAGAGAATGATTATGCAGGTTTTTTTTAATATAAAGACTACAGATCAGACATACAAAGTACAGCACATGGAATTATCAGTCAGGAGAATTATATACACGGTCATACTTTTTCACATTTATTAAACCATTAAATTAATTGTCACAGGATTTTTTGGATGCCACTGTCAGAGGCAAGACGCTGGGTAGATGAACCTTTGATCTGACCAGCACAGTTAATTTGAAGTTTTATGAAAAACAAATGATCACCTTGTATTTTTTTCCATCATTTTAACATTTGTTAAATAATATTTTTTTATCTTATAAAAATACAGCAGCAGAAGGATTCCATGGTAAATAATAGAGATATTAATATAAACTGATATATTTAAAATGAAAAGCAGGCAGGATACATCCAATCACACTTCGAGAATTAGAAAGATGTCAGTTAACATATGAAAGTTCTCATTTAAACAACATTTACACAATCTACTTATGCATGTGCATCTACAAAACTGTTGTTATTATTATTGATAATATAATAGATTATTATGTTTTTTTCACAAGGTCAAGTGGTTGACACAGTTGTCTCTTATGACAGACTTAGAAAAGGCCTGACAGGAGCATGATAGGACCAACAGCTCTTCCTGTGTAAAGGAAAACCATGGTCCTTATCATCAGAATGTGCTGAGGAAACGGAAAAACACGTGCCTATACCTTATTTCTGTTTTTAGAGAAAGTTTTTGAGTTCTTCTTCAGAAAAGGTTCAGGAAAGGCTATAATAATGATCCAGAGAATGAAAAACATCTCTGGAGACAGATTTAAAAGATTAATTGTGATTAACTTAGAAGAGAGTACAGAAGACTAAGAAGTGCTATAGAGAAGACAAAGCAGGAGTTTGAATTTAATTCAAAGCAATTAAATGATGGCAGTTTCTTAAATAATTCTCTTTTGTGCTTCTCACAGACTGTGGATAAAAAAGGTCATTGAGCTCAAAAGTTAAAAAGGAATTAAACATTGCTATGGATTTCAATAATATGCAGAGTTCTAATTAATCCGAATACCCTGGAATATTAAATGTTAGACTTTGAGGCATAATTCAGTCTCTGTTAGAAATTGGAGTGAAACCTAACATCCAAGACAGATGCAGAGTATCTTTAGCTGACAACTGAAGGGCTTCTTGTACCTTTCTTAGAAACATTTGGAATTGATCACTTTTGAAGGTACAATAATGCAATCCGTATACAATTTAAATATATTTTCAATTTCTGTACTCCTGTCATGACACAAACAAATAAGTGCTGTGGGAAGAACAAGCCAGTTGCAGCATTCCTCTGAGACTGGTGAAATTTGTAGTGGAATGAGGAGCCAGTAGACCAAAATGAGAGGAAGAAGAAAGAAAAAAAAAGGCTTTTGGTTAAACACCACGCTAGATGGGCAGCTCTAAGCATGTCGGATATCATGATTTCAGTGCTTGTCTTTGCTGACTGGGGAATACATGAAGGAGCTGGAGTGGATAGAAGAGCTGAGCCCAAGCATAAGAAAAGTGTTTATCCATGTGGAGCCTTCATACAGCTAATAATCAAGGAAGTCCCCTTGTTAATACTGCTAGTAAATATTGACCTAGCTGACAAGAATTGTCCTGGGGTCCAGTAGCAGAACTGTCTCCCAGGATGCCAGTAACGGAATGGTCAGGGCAGACATGGGCTACTTTCCACCATGGCCTTGGCCTGGCCTTGGGAGAGGAGAAAAGCTGAGTCACAGCTTCCAACATGGTTGATGAAGGGTAACTCCTTTTTGCCTCTGAGATTTCTTTAATGGAAGTTACACTCAGTGTGAAGAACATAGGAAAAGAAACAAGGGGAGAAGGATGCTAAATTCTGTATGTCCTGGAGGCACTTTCTACGTGATCTCCAAGCATTCCTCAAAGAAGTTGTGGTTCTATCACAATGAACAAGTACATCTCAACAAACAGTTGGACTTGATGATCTTAAGGGTCTTTTCCAACCTTAACAATTCTATGATTCTATGATCTCACTAAGTATATAAAGGAAGGCAACTACTGTAGAATGAAATGCTACCACTTAGCTTTGGGGAGGTATCTATGTGTACTTTAGAATACATGGAATAATAAGTATGTTGTACATGGGCAATATTTTCAGATTACCAGGGTTTTTTTAAGTTTACTTAGAACTGTAAAATAAAAAAAAATGCTCCAGAGGCTGGTGAAACCAGGCTAACTGGCTATATGGACAATGTCAAATGCTGATAAATGCACAACAGCAATGATTTGAGCTCATAAGCATAAGGGATTCCAGTCTTTACCATAACCATTCAAGACAAAAGGCCTAGGCATCATAGTAGACAGCTAGCTGAAGAACCGGCTCACTGCACTCATATTTGAAAGAACTAATAAAATACAGGAGCTACACAAGACCACCTGATGATATATACTGATGATTCAAGCATATAATAAATACATTTTCACCAATAAAATACAGGGAAGTGGTCCAGATGTGAATGAAAAAAGCACTGGGACTTACAAATGCCTTGAAAAAAAAATGACTCTTCCACTTTAAAGGGAGAAAATAAGAAAGGAAACAGATATGTAACACAATATATGTTGGAAAGGAGATGTATCAAGTAGAACTATTTATAATCTGTGTAATTGGAAGATTCATTCAAAGAATGAAAGGGAGTAGACTGCTAATAGATTTTTATATACAGACAACACATCTTGTTATCCAGCTCCACTAATAAAATATTAGCTTCTAAAAAACTATCATCCTGCATCAGAATGAAAACCAGAAAATTATTAGGGAAATCAACACTAGTTATAGACCAGAGGTTTATAGATGTTACGTAATAAAATTGTCACTGTATTGTAAACATCTAACACTGAATCATTATCTACTTAAAAACAATTATACCTTACTGAAAAAAACTACTTCATTTAGTAATGATTTAGAAATGTAGTGACTGTTCTTTCTAAAAACATATGCACTTTCCTCCAAATTAAGAATTCAATGCTTTTGTTTGTAGCCGTTGAAACCTAATGTGATTACACTCAGTTTATTGTTGTGGTACTGGAAGAAGAACGTAGCTGCATATTTTCCTCTTGTTTCTGCATTTATAACATTGTAAAAATAATATATGCATCTTACGACTTGATTCTGTGACATTTACCAAGTCCCACTGAGCTGGGAACCAAGCCCACAAAATTAAACTCATGATAATGCACTCCCCAAGTCAGGTCAGCGAATAAAAGCTACTCACATCAGTAAGGCTATAAGAATAGACTACAGGAGGTCAAGGTCAGTGGTGAGTTTTGGCTGAGTCAGGGTTGGAGGATAAGGTCCTTATGAATCCTATAAATAGTTCATTGTTAAAAGAGGTCAGATTGAATTCTGGAAGCATTTTGGAAAAAGAAACCACTGAATGACTAATGATGTACACCTACCCAAGCCTCTATCCTTATAAATGTGACATCTGTTTGGAACCAACACATATAATAAATAAAAGATATTTTTAGCATGTGCCAGGGAAATGCATTCAGATTTTAAGAGAATAATATGAATGTATTTAAAGTGTTTCACTGTATCAAAGGAATTTGTACAGCATACAAATAAGGTATTAAGGGAGTGCTTTCTGTTAATCCTGATGGAAACAGGAAATTAGACCAAGGATGCAAAGAATATGATTTACCCGCCTGACATATCAACTAGGAGATGATACCTCAACCCCTTTTACTGTAAGTCTAGACAAGCAAGTGCCTCCACAGACAATTATCCCCATCCTAAGGCTGTAGTTTGGCATGAATTTAAACTGGCCTAACTGAGCAGCAACATCAGGAAGAGAAGTTTCCCCCAGGCCCTTTGCCCAACTTGATTGGTTTGTTCTGTCTTTCTCTTCTGTTAACATAAGGGCTCAGTAAACTTTATATATGATACAATATGAAATGAATGATATGACTGAAACCAGCCCCACCCATCTCCTTGCTTCTCCCTTCAAGGTCATTTTTTAGTTGGATCCATTCTTTAGTCTGGAAACTATGCCAGTAGTGGCTGAACAATGGACTGTAATAACGACAGCTTCTTTCAACTTAAGAGTCAAAGGAAATTATTTGGCAAAGGCTCTGAATGACCCATGTGGGTCCAACACTTCACTGCTACCAACACGGGGAGGTCTTCTGTTCTCCAGTTCCCCTCTCTGCTGCCAGATGCACACTATGACCATTTCCCCTTCCAATGGCTGTGGCACTTCTAAAAACCTTCTATGACTGGTGACACCTTCATATCCTGGCAGAAAATGAAACCATAAAAAAAACCAACAAAAAAAAAAAATAGTGCGTTAGCAAGTAGAGCTGGATCACAAAGGTGTCAGATGTGCAGCAGAGCTGGCAAACAAGAGCCTGGATGACCTGGGGATGAGGGTAGGAAGCAGAGAAATGGCAAGAGAAGGAGGTCTGGGACCATCATTTCAACAGTCATGAGATGTTACATCAGCTTCTCATCAAACCATACCCTCAGACCCTCTTTCATATTATGTTGCATGTGATCTAATTTCAGGCAGACAGGAAAAGAGACAGTCCCACTTTCCTCCAGGCCTCCAGCAGGACATTCCTAGTGGGCATGACCACATCAGGGACAGGAGACCCAGCATCTAGAACTGGGCTGGATTATGCAAAATGCACTGTACTTCAAGTTGTAAACTGGGTAGTAGGAATTGCACTCTGGAGTTCTTAACTTTCTTCATTAACTATAAGGAGGCTAGACAAAGAATTCATACTAGAACCCTGGTTTCAAAATGGCTGAGGCAATGATGATGAAATTCAACCGATATGTTCATCCTGTGCTGTCCCTGTCTGCAGTCTCCACTCTACCATGCTGTAGCCTTATGTGTTGAAGAAACTAATTTGTGCTAAATATTTTCTATTTTACAGTATAAATGACAATGGAAATTAAAACACACCTAAAAAGTGAAATAAATTGTCACTGATCTGCTCTTAAATAAATTCTTTTATCTGTTCCCCAAGGAGTTACCAGCCTGTTGCAGACCACTGACACTGTCCTCTTGCAATGAAAAATGAAGTCGAAACGGAAAGATCACAGAGGATAAAAAGGCAAGTTTCTAAACTGTATTGAGGAGTCCTAATGAGGCTGTAGCTGGAAGAATAAACACAGAGCAAAGAGCTCCTTCAACAGCTGTTGAGACAGTGTGCGCTCACAGAGCTTTCATCGGAGCTAGCAGGGGTCAGTCTGTGGAAAGAACAAAGGAGCCTCAGAGCCAGGGCTACAGAAGGAGAACTGGCGGAAACAGAAGGGCCACTTGGACATCGGACAGGGACTTTTTTAGGTCCCGGTCCCTTCCCCTCGCTTTGGGGAATACCTTGTTTCAGAAGTGGTGTTAACTGAAGATACGTTGCTGGCTTGAACATGTTACTGACTTTGATTAAGTTATTTAAAAGAAGAATGTGCTGTTCAATATGAGCATGAATAGCAAGATGGATTTTTTCTTTCCCTGAGTATTGAAGATTATTTCCTATGATTAATTATTAAACAAAGCATAGAAAACCACGGCCATGAAACACTGGCATCTGCAATGTATTCTGACTTCAATGAAACTACTCTGAGTTATTTTGATATTCCGTGATTAAAGATACTGAACAAAATGTTATTCTCACACACTGAAATGAAGGTATTTTACTTAACCACCCTTGAATCGCAGCCTTTAGTTTTACTACCAAAATATTGATTTCTAATAGCATCTTGTGTTTCCTAGAGGGTCTGATAAACATATTACCTCCTTGAAGAAAACTATTTATATATTTTGTGTTTGACTGGCTGAAAACATTTTTCAAGGAAACAACTGTCTAGACACAATGACAATAAGCCCTCTGTTGCTGGAATGGCGGGAAAAGAGGTTGCCCTCAGTAAGCAGTATTTCCCAAAGAAGTCATGAGCCATTTTCCAGGCTGTCATGTGTTTAAATAATTGTTTCAGATATTTGTTCTTCATAAGAAGCCTTGAGTATAATTTTTCCAGTGTGGAATACATCGATGACTTATGGCTCTGCATGTTTTTCTGCACGAGCAAAGCTTTACTCTGTAGAGAACTAAAAGGTACATTACACTCATCAATGCCAGGATGGGTGGCAATGCCTCACCAAGCCAATCGTTTCACGATTTTATAATTCCTGCCACATGAACTGTTTGAAAAGGGATGATGGACAAATATGTAATTAACACAGAAATTGCTGTTACTGGTAAAAAATGCTGATGCAGGTTACACTGCAATCAGATGGGCCACTACTGCTTTCTGGTATTTTTCTGACTATAGTCAAGACCCACTCAAGCCAAAATCTGAGGGAGAACCTCCCATTACTAAGGCAGGAACAGATTCCTGACTAAAAAAAAACCAAAACAAAAACTTGTTATTTTTTTCTAAGAGCTTTAGTTTCACAACCCTGCCCCAGAACTTGCTCTGTTGGGATCAGCTCCTGTGCCTGCACACAGGTTCAGCGTAGCTCTGGAAACACAAACTAACTCAGCATAATAATCAGAAAGGGAAACTGAATATAAATAGAAAATGAAATTCATAATTTGGCTTCACGGTGCGAACAAAAGGGAAACAAAAGTCAGAAATGGGTTATAATGTTAATTTCACTTGGCAGAGGTAAGTATTTGGATGGCTATTTTTAAACCAAGAGTTCTCCCTCCATCTAGCAACACCGGCAGATGTTAGCAAGGATGTATCATGCCCTTAATTCAGAGCCTTCTGAAGAAACTAAGGGATTTTTAAGATGTTTATGGCTTTTGCATCATGATTTTAGCTTTATGTATCAGGGTTGAAGTGGCATGATACACCGTGCTATTCCTTGGAAACACACTGAGTGAGTCAGCTTTGTGGTTTATGAGGAATGTGTTGTGCTTCTAGGAATTCAACCTGGCTCACTCAGCCTCCACATATGGCCTCTAATGTGCATAGCCAGACTGACAGCTCAGGGAATAGTTTTACATAGTGGGCTTTAAATCTGCAAATTATTTTTTACAGTTGTGAAGAAAATAGATATTAAAGGTAAAATGAGAAAATTAAACCAGCAGATGACAATGAGAACACAGGAAGAGAACTTCCCACTTCAAAGTGGCCGTAGTTAACACCGACAGTGGTATCTTGAGGAGAAAGAGCAGCAGTGCATTAGGTTTTCTTTGTGGCAATGCAAATTCTTGTGCAAGACCATTTGCCTCTTCCTCATATGTAGAACTGTACAGCCCCAGAGGTGTGATTGTCTTGTTTCTTGAAAGATGAGGTGTCCTCTACATGTTAGTAAGTGTGCACTCTGACTTTCACTTTAAGGTTAATACTGACATAGTTTGTCAGTATTTTATGACTTCCCATGATGATTTTTAAAGTCTGGCTGCTAAAGTTAATCAATTCAGAAACTGCATCACTTTCTCCATTTACTGTGAATCTCATTTATTTGCTTGGAAGTATTTCCTCTGTATTCCATAAACACATAAACAAGCAGGCAAAGAATCTGCTTTCTCTTAAATAAGTTTTGGCAACTGATTACAGATATATCATAAAATCATTGAATGGTTTGGGCTGGAAGGAACCTTAAAGATCACCTAGTTCCAACCCCCCTGCCATGGGCAGGGAGTCTTCTCGCTAAACCAGGCTGCTCAAGGCCTCATCCAACCTGGCCTTGAACCCCTCCAAGGAGAGGGCAGCCACCACTTCCCTGGGCAACCTGTGCCAGTGCCTCATCACTGAGTGAAGAACTTCTTCCTAAGGTTCAATCTAAATCTACCCCCTTCCAACTTAAAGCCATTCCCCCTCGTTGTATCACTACACACCCTTCTAAAAAGTCCCTCCCCAGGTTTCTTATAGGTACCCTTCCGATACTGGAAAGCCGCTGTAAGATCTCCTGGGAGCCTTCTTTTCTCCAAGTTGAACAGCCCTAACTCTCTCAGCCTGTCAATATGTGTTCCTAATATATACTGAGACTGTAAATTAAACTCTCAAAAAATAAGAAATTGCCAAAATGCTTTGTTCATACAAGATTAATTGTTCTCTTTGATGTATCACTCATCTTGTAGTATACTGTCCATGTGCCCCTTTTTATTTTGTTCATAGCATGGCTTATATTTGCAAAAGATGTGACAAATTAGATTGTTTGCCAAACCAGAAGTAGTTTATTGCCATTTTTATACATAATTGTGTGTGATTTTTTTTGAGAAAGCACCAATAATTACACCATGGAATCATAATGGCATCCTCAAGGATCAGCAGCAGCATTAGACCTTTAAGAGTCACAAGGAAACCTTTACCACTTGAACCAAAAGTAGTTATCTTTATATATGGGTGAGCCCCTGGAAAATAGTAGATTTCAAATCATTTGCTGTACAACAGAGAAAATAAGGAATCTTGATGTCAGTTCTACACAGGTTGTAAACCTTTGTCTTTCCCTGGATTCTCTCTTCCTCATTCCCTTGCATTCCAGCTCCTTGGTCCTATCAATTCCTTCAGCTCCCAGCTCCCTGTCTTTCCCAGCAGTATGTGGTTGCTTTGCTCATGCTCCCCTATCTTTAAACCCTGACAGTCATAATGAATCACCTCATCCCTTCCCGTTTCTCAAATCTCTTAATCTGTCAACTACTTCCTTCTTCCCACTGAAAAGATAGAGAAACTTCTGAAAGAATTTCTCTTGCTTCGGTTTCAAGGACTGATATGTGAGAAGTTTCCACTCTGCCAGGATAGTGCACTGGAGGTGAGGTCCCCTTCTATGCTAGGAGTCTCAAGAAAGCATATTTATAAACTGCAGTGAATGAATGAAACATATTGGGCACAAAAAAAATAATGAAAAATCCTTGCAGTGAAAACACAGTCTGAGGGGAAATTTTGTTGTTAACTATTTCCTCAGCAAGTGACTTCACCTGACTGTGAAAGTCTTTACATGGACAACTCTTCCAGTCCTTTCCCAAGTAAGGACTGTGGAATGGATCCTATGCACAGGCCACAAGTGAATGAATCTCCTTCACACTCACTTGTCTGCATAGCTACTTACCAGCTCACATCACCTAAGCACATTTCCAACTTCCTTTGATCATGTTAACCAGCTTAAGTTCTATGGCAGACCCAGCAGTTGTTCTCATTAACTCCCTGCAGCTCCTACTGCCCCGAAGGCCCTTCACATATTCTCTAAGACGCTCGAGAGGAACAGCATATGATTCTGAGTCTCTAAACATTGGAGAACACTTCATCAGTTATGTGAGTTCTCTTTCAAGAACTGTGACACAGTGGATTTTGAAATTGTCACTGAAAACCAGTGACAATTCTTTGGGTTTCATCTTTAAATGCAGGACAATCAAATTAGGCACCGATATTTAATCTTTTCTTTTTCCTCTTGCATTTAGTGTCCCTGCTGTTACAGGTAGAACCTTTGTTACCCCCATCTACACATTTCTTTTTATTTAGCTTTAGAGCAGAAGCAAAAATTCTGTCAGTTTGCCCAATTCTGACATTAAATGCACTCTATAGCTTTGGGCACAGGACATCTCCATGTGAAAACTTCCCTTTTTGCACATACTTACAGTATCAGTCACTTCATTGGCCTTGTTTCCCTCCTTTGCTTGCCTCTCTGGTTGTGTCATTCCCAAATACTCATAATCATGAATTAGCTCCACCTCATCCCTTAAAAAATGCATACACTTGGGACCTTCTGTCTGTTTTCAACTTTTCTCTCTGAAACAAATATTCTGGTCACATTTTCACATTTGCTATTTCACAACAGTAAAAATATAAACTGAAAAAGATCCTACTCCTATAAACTGAAAATCTTGCTCAACCACTTGATCCAAGGAGCTTTAAGAATGAAATTACCGAACTTGTGATAAAATTGTACAGGTTGGCAATACAGCATTAGAGAGAAAGTGTATGTCTGCTTTGCATTTCAATTATCAACTTGTCTTTCATCTGCACTTTGCCGATGTATCAGATTCTCACCTGATCTTTATATATCTCCAAAGGTTAGCAATGAGGGGAAAAGAACTTGGTACTGGATTATCTGTTCAAACAGGCTCAAGCTGTTCTGTACTCAGCGTATATCTGGCTTGGGGTGTGCCCTTACATGAAGGCTATCCACTTTTATGCCACTTTTAGCTCGTTGACATCAGTCACTGCATGTCAGAAGGGAAACAGTAATTACAGACAGGCTATAGATAGCCATGGAGTAGCATCTTAACTGTGCTGCACGTATTTTCAAGTGCTGAAAAATCCCCAAGAACACCACGAAAATCCCTAAGGTTACATAAAGCTGTACCTCAATTGCTAGTAAGCAGATGAGCAGCAGGATCAGGCCAGGTCTATGCTGAGAGGAAGTCCTGAGCTCTGCCAAAGCGTTTGCACAGGGAGACTCAATCTCTCCAACAAGCAGCCTCAGAGTGCCTAACTTCGGGGACCAGGGCCGCTGCCTGACGTTCTGGAAAACACCTAGCGCTTCCAGGGGGAGGAGAGGGGGGCTCCAGATGAACGGGGCCGTCTGACGTGCGGACACCAGACCTCACCTGCAGGGTCGAGGTCCTGAGTGACCCCGAGAGCAAAGCTTCGGAAAGGGTCACCCCTCCTCCTCGGGAGGAGCCTGTGCGCCAGCTCCAACGCGGGCCTTCGAGTGCTCCTGAAGCCCCTCACCCATCGCCCTCCGCGCCGAGACTCCGGCTTGAGCCCCCGCCACCCTGCCGCCCCGGCAGGAAGCGGAAGACCTCGGAACGGGACGGCAGCCACGGGACGGCGACGCGGGGCGNCCCTACCCCACGCATCCAGCCACTCCGCGCCGCCGCCAGCTGAGTGGCACCCGCCGCGCCCAATGGGCGCCGAGACGGCCTGAGCGGGCTGGCTCAGGGTGGCGGCGGACGCCTCATACGAGTCCGTTTCGCGGGGCGGGGAGCTCAGCCGGTGGAAGCGGGGTGGTGCTGGGCTGGCGGCTTCCCCGGCTCCCTGGCGGGCTGGGGAGAGAGGAGGGTGTTATGCTGCTTCGCCTGGTACCCGAGTTTGACCTGCAGAGGGATGTGNCCCCGACCGGGCTCCAGGCAGCGACCCGCGCCCGGTCCGTGTACGCAGGGTGCTCTGCCCTCAGGTGCCTCTGGCAGGGGTACTTGGGCGGGGGAGCTCGATGTGTGCAGGCAGGGATCTTCTCACACGCTGAAAGCCCATCTGCACCTTTGTTTCGCTCCACGGCTTATTCTACTTCTTAGCTTCCCCTCCCCCCCCCCCCCCC
>VXBZ01008422.1:0-90669 GCA_013399135.1 Heliornis fulica | reverse complement strand
GAGAGGAGGGTGTTATGCTGCTTCGCCTGGTACCCGAGTTTGACCTGCAGAGGGATGTGGTCCCCTGGCTGGCGGCGCGGGGTTGGGCCGTGGCTCTAGGTAACGCTGCGGCGAGGGGCGCTGTGCCGGCGGGCTCCGCTGCGCTGGGGCCGCCCGCTCCCGCTCTGCCTCTCCGGCTCCCTCCCTCCCTGCCGCCCTCCCGCACGCTCTTAGCCCCAGCTCCCGCTGGCGGAGGAGCCAGGTGTGAGGCGAGACCGCAGGGTGCGTCTCCCTGGGAGCCTGCGCCCTTCTAGTGAGGGCCGCGCCGCCTGNCCCCCCGAAAGACTCTTAGAATGTCTCCCTCTCCCACGCTACTCCCTTATCTGGGGGTGCGGGGTGAGGAGGGGCAAAAACCCCAAACACTTTTTTCTGTCTAGGTGATAAATGAGTGCTAGTTAAAATTAGATCAAGTGTTAGATGTCGCAGCACTACGCAATAACTAGTGTAGCAAATGCTTGATGTAGTGGTTGGAAAAAAAGAATGACCCCACTGTATTCTTGGTTCTGTGGTTTCTTTTTTTGCTTGTGTTTGTTCTTGTTCATCTGCAGGGCAGATGGCTCAGTTCTGCATTTCTGAAACTGGTGGAAACAGTAAAAAAACCCCAACAAACACAACAAAACTGTAATAATTATTACTAAGTAGAAACAGGTCATTGTTGATGCGCTGTGTGGTGAAATTGAAACCTCAACTCTTGATTGTTTTAACTAACTGAAAATATTTAACTTGCTTCCCATTTTGAAAGGCTGTTATCAAATAGTTTCATAAGAATTTCTTTGTAGCTAAGCTAGAAATTACCAGCTTTTTTGTTTTGTTTTGTAAAAGAAAATTATTTACCAAACCATCATTCACTAAAGTTGTAAATGTATAAACTATGTATATACTACTTAGTTTACTGAATATCTTTTGAATAGTGTGCTGAAGGGCTTTGAGGTAAATCTCTGAATTTTCCACACATAATCTATGAATTTTTCAGTTTATCAGCGATTAATTCAGTGAGTCAATACATTTATGGTATAAAGATCTCAAAATGGTGATGACTTATGTTCCCTTATGGGGACGGGCAGTAACAAGGGACAGACGAGGCTACTGTCCCTTTCCCATAAGGGACAGCAGCGAGGCTACTTTCCCTTATGGGAAAGGGACAGTAGCCTCGAATATTTTGAAATATAATACAAACACTTCAGTAAATGCCTCTGGTAAGAGAATCAGAAGTTTCTAGGCTGGAAGGTACATCTGGTTAGATACTAGCATGGCTGTATTGCATTTCAGTTTTTGTCTGCGTATTCCGACTTTTCCCCCGATGTAGTACTGTTGTATTAGGAGTGTGAAGGTGGGAGGTAAGAATTCAAAAAGATTCATTTAAATATCGAAGAAATACCTATTCATATAAACCAACTAATTCTTATGAGTCATTTTTAGGAGTACTTTTGTGACAATGGTTTCAGATGTTTTTGTTTCTGCTTTTTTTTTTCTTTCTCGATGACTTGAAAGCCCTTGATAGTTACACCCTGCTCTTATGCAATTAGAAAATCTCAAGTGCTATGATGATGAGAGGGGAATGGCATTTGAGGAGAACTAGCCTCGTTCTCTTTATACCACTTCTTTTTGTAGGAGTTGCATATGATGAATGGTCTTCAGAAAATTAAACTCTGCATTCTCTGCAGTACGTTGATAAGAGTTGTTTGCTGGGCAGGCAAGTTGGCAGCCCTTCATCTGCTGGTCTAAGAGTTGGGGATGAGGAAGCAGTTGTAATTCTACAGCAGACTTTTACTATAGGACTTTCCAAAGGCAGAGATGATTACCACTTCTTCTCTGGCTCTATATTCCCACTGACTATTCAGTGATGTGAAACTTGTTTCTTACATGGAACTCTTTCAACCCTTTAAAGATGTTTCAGGTGATAAATTCATTAAGATGGAGATTTCTTGTGGATCTTCTCTAACTAAGTTATGTCCTGTGGAAGTATTATATGAGACAAGTGTGGAGACTGTAGTACTCATCTTGAAAGTTTGAGGTGGTGGTTAAATTCCGGGAAGTTTGCACGTAAAGAAGAGCAGGTTAAACAAGACTTTCTCAGTTGTCACCAACTAATGTAGTGGTATTGTAGTGTACTTTGAGTGATCTGAAGCCATAGAAGGTGGTGTGTTGTTAAATGTACACTAAAGGTTTTCATTGTCCTCACACAACAAAATACAGAAAATATTTGCTTCTGATAATACTTTTTAATCGTTTCTTCCTATCACAAGCCATATGGGACAGTTAATATCACCGGGCTTGTGCAACTAAATTTCATATCTCTTCCTTCTATCAACACTTAGTGATAACTGCAAAGCAAAGGTGTCAAACATGACTAAATGCTTGCCCAGAGTTTCAGAGAATTCTTTTTGTTGATGCTTGCTGAACCACATGCTGTCTTTATCTTAAAACTAGAACCAATCATGCAGCTCTCAACCTTATTAAGGGCAAATTTTCCTCTTTCGCTAAAAGTTCCATAAACACAATTCTGGTTGCTGTAGTGAATAGAAAGCAAAAGCAGCATCAAGAAAGCATGATTTTATGATTTTTGTAATCTTGAGTAGGACATTTTATCTTTTTTTTGTTTGTTTGTTTTTCTTTTCTGGGCACTGCTTTGCCCAGATGTGCTACTAGTGTCCATCCTGCTCATCTCTTTCCCTTTTAACCCTACTCTTTCGTTCACATCCCACATCATATCTCTTGTACTGCATTGCTTAATTCCTTTGCACCTGTGTAGGTATGTTCACAGAATCACTAGGTTGGAAAAGACCTTTAAGATCAAGTCCAACCATACCTGTCCTCTCCTAAACCATATCCCTAAGCACCTCATCTGTCCTTCTTTTAAATACATCCAGGGATGGTGACTTAACCACCTTCCTGAGCAGGCTGTTCTACGTCCCAATAACTCTTTCAGTGAAGAGCCTTTTCCTGACATCTAATCTGAACCTGCCCTGGCACAAAGTCATTTTCCCTTGTCCTATCACGTGTCACTCATAGAGTCATAGAATTTTTAAGGCTGGAAATGACCCCTAAGATCATCCAGTCCAACTCAGCTGAGGAGACCATCGCCCACCTCTCTACAACCTCCTTTCAGAAAAGTATAGGCAGCAATAAGGTCTCCCCTCAGCCTTCTCTTCTCCAGACTAAACGAACCCAGCTCCGTCAGCTGCTCCTCAGGTTTGTTCTCCAGACCCTTCACCAGGCTGGTTGTCCTCCTCTGGACCCACTCCAGCACCCTGATACCCTTCTTGTAGTGAGGGGCCCAGAACTGGGGACAGTACTGGAGATGTGGCCTCACCAGTACCGAGTATATAGGCTCAATCACCTGCCTAGACCTGCTGGCCACACTGTTTCTGATACAAGCCATGATGCTCTTGGCCTTGGCCAGGTGGGCACACTACTGGCTCATATTCAGTCTGCAGTTCACCAACACCCCCAGGTTCTTCTCTGCCTGACAGCTGTCTATACACACACACAAGCATATATTGCTTAATCTTGTGGTTCTTGGAGTTTGGTGGAGAGTATGTTGCTGTAGACCTCCAAAGTTGTAGTTACATCTCTGAAGATGTAGTTTATTTCCAGGCGTTCCTTTGGGGTGCTGAAGGGTCAGTAGGGAGCAAGTGATACGCTTCCTCTAGCTAGTTCTGTCTCCCTGTAGTTTGCTGAGGACTGGAGTGCAACATGACTTGAAACCCCTTAACTATTTTGTATTGAAGCTTATCAGATTTCACAGCATCACAGAATGTCAGGAGCTGGAAGGAACCTTGAAAGATTTCTAGTCCAACTCGCCTGCCCAAGCAGGATCACCTAGATTAGATCACATTTAAATCATGGTGTAAGAAATATTCTGTCTCTTACCAGAAAGAAGTAATTTTGATATAATACAAAGATGTATGTATAAGCTAAAATATATTTAGTACCTTTGCTTAAAGTGTGCATAAACTGCATGATGAACCAGCTCAAATGAAAATCCTGTGCCTTTTCATACTTACAATTTCAGATACTTCTGAGAAGTCGTCAGCACTCTACATTGTAAATGTTGAAAGAAATGGAAAAGTTATTTATACCTGGAAGGTAAGTCTGTCTTGGAACTTAATAATAGCAGAGACTAACACTGTGTGCTTATCTATGCCTAATTGAGTCCTTGTAGGACTCAATGTATCTCTTTTTGCAGTGAGGTTAGAACATGAAAACTTGACTGGCTACAACTTAGGGGGTTTGGCAATGGGAAAATACCCATTTCCACCTCAGATTAAGGTTAAGAGTGATGAAATGAAGAGTAAAGTACCAACCTGAAAGTCCATAGGGCTTTTGCTGTTGATTTTTTTTTTTTTTTTGGAGGCCCAGAGTCTCACCCTGAGTGAAATGCCATTTCTTTAACAGATAACCTTTTCACCAGCTGCACTTTGTTTCACCCTCAGAATTTATTGGAGAAGTCTGGCTATTAAATTCATTTCCACTGGTTTAGTTAAATTTGTTTCTTCCTGCTAGTATATAAAGATGCCATTTACCTAACACTGTGTCAGCTTCTGCCTTTCTTCTTTGTTACTTTAGGTTTAATCTATAGCACTTTGTTGCAAGTATGCTGAAGTAACTGTTGTTTGTCTTGAAGTGTCTAGACCTATCCTTTTTAAGGTGGGATTGTGATCTTCATGGCATATATATAGCTTCTATGCTGAAATACTTATAGCTCCATCCTTTGAGGAGGTTTTCCTGTGATGAGACAAGCTGTGGTTCTTTTCTGTGCACCTCAGAGAAATCCGTAGACCCAGCTGAATTCTGGAGGATCTTGGTTCTTGAAGAGTACAGATGAGAGAGCAGACTCCCGTAGGGTAGGGCTGCCTTTTGTTCCCCTCTGGCTCAACAGTGCTAAAAGTCTCCAGCTTCCCTAGGGTTAAGGGAAGAGGTGAGGCCTTCATCAAGGTATAATACACTTTAACTGTGGGTGGATCTTTCCTTTAGTACAAGCATAGGGAGGGGAGTCTGTACAAGACAACAGTAACCGTAAAAACAACACTAAAAAATGTGTTGTTTGGTTTGGGTTTTTTTTTGGGGAGGGTTGGAGAGAGTTGCATTGCTCAAGACTTTGGAAATTATCCTATCTAGCTCCCAACAGGATATCTAGTACTATGTATGTGTGATGTTGCTGCTTTCTAACATCTGTGAAATCTCACACAAAACTTCTTTTGATGAGTGATGGCAGAGTCCAAATTCCTTGTACACTGTTCAGGCTCTTGCAGCTGGCCTACAAGGTGAGTTGTAGCTGAGGTTTCACGTATCTAAACATAGGTGTCTTCCCACGTGCTGGGTGTCTAAGCTGCTATTGTAGTCAGCAAGGATCTGGTCAAAACAGTTGCTGGAGTTTAGAGAACTGATCATTTGTAGCCTGTACTTTTGGGTGAGATGTGTGGGGTCAGGAGGTGGACAAAGAGCTGTTCAGACTATTGGATGTGGAGTCCGATGACTCTGATGAGGATTTGAACACCTAGGCTTAGTTCCCTGAACCTAGGGGTAAAGACTGCATGGGAAGTCACTGAAAATGTTCCCCTGTAGTTAATATTTCCTAAGTTGGGGAATAAAGTGACTGCTGTAGCCTGTGTGGTAGGAATGGTGGATGACAAAATCTGAGAAGTATAACTAGCAAACTGCCTAGCTGTGCTGTGGTTTTCACCTCTTAGATGCCATCCTGAAGGAGATGATGCTGCTGCTTCTTTTCCTGCTCACTTACCACGATGGAGTAGTCTAATCTTTTTCTTCTGAGCGAGTCAGCTTGCTAAAGAACCAGCATCTATTTATTCCTCTATTGGAAAGTATGCTGACATATTTTATTTGCTTCCAATGTAAGTGTTTTTTGGGCAAACAGGATGATACTTCCTGGAGCTTTCTCACGAGGAACAAGTGTATCTTAAGGTGGCATTATATTAAATACGCGATGCATCTTCTAGAGAGAAATTGTTGTTATGTGTGGTACACATTTCTTGGATTAATAAAATTTCTGTTCACCAGCTCAAAGTGTTGGTACCCATTTACATCCTGTTGATATCGATGAGAGTCAATACACGCGATTGGTCGGTGTCTGTGATAATACATGGGTGTGCCTGCCCTGCAACTCATGTTAGTCTGTGTGGCTTGTAAATTGGTGAAGCACGTGTGGTGGCCCAGGCTGTACCTGCATCACACTCACCCAGCTGATCAAGCTGAGTCCTGAGCTGCTAACCCTATGCCTTTTCTGATGTCCATGCTTTTGCTGTATTAGTAATGTCTGTGTCAGATACAGTCACACCTTTGGACTGTGATACCTTAAAGTGGGACTGAATTTTTTTTTTTCTTTCTCAAGCGTAGAATGCTAAAAACCCCAGGAAGTACACTTCTTACACTTCACTACTGACTTAACAAGTATTTAATCCAAATGTCTCCTTTTCTGAAACTTTGACAATAAATGAGTGGAGTTCTGTGGTTTTGGAGTTATTTAAAAACTGTTTGAGAGAAGTATCCATTTACATAGAAGAAAAAAGTCTCAGTATATGCATCTTAGTGAATGACAAGTAGTTTTAGGCCCCAATTTGAAAATACTTTTAAAACTTTACCTACTTGCTCTAAAATATGAATATTCTTATCACTTTGCTGTTTTCAGTTCTAATATGCATCACCACAGTGGAACGATTGGGAAGCAGACTGCTTTCAGTGTCTGCAGTTAGTCCTTCTGTTTTCCTTAAACTCACATTGCAGAAATCACAATTACAGCTTCTAAGAAACTGCAGATCTTCCTGAGCTAAGGCAGTTTAATATCTATTTTACTCTCTCCTACCTTCATGATAAATTGTTTATAACTAACGAGCTAACACTTAGGCACAACACAGTGATTTCTTTGCTTCTTTCCTGTTGGTTTTATAACAGTAAGCTAGCTGTGACACTATCAGTGAGGACAGTGCACAAACAAGGATGTAAACTAAACTGAGCTGTCCTAGCTTGTTTCCTAGTCGATTCAAATAGAAAACAACATTTGTCTGCCAAATGGAAGAAAACCAGTGAGTGCATTCTGCGTGAAATCAGGGGGAGGTGGAGAATGAGCTTTTATTTTCAGGCTTATTTTAGAGTATTGTGTTGTACTGTAGCTTTGCAAGTGGTGTTCTTTTGTAATACTGATAGCTGGTGTAAAGGAACATACTTTTAACAGAAGTGAATTCTAGTGTCAGCACTTCAGTTTTGCAAGGCAATACAAGAGTCTTTAAACATGAAAACAAGCACGTTGGCTTATGAATGGATATGGGCACTGATGTACTCCTGTTACCAGTCTTGTAAAGTATATTTTTCAGTAGCTAAGTACAGATGATGTTAGCATTTCAGACACACATGGAAAGAATGGTTATTTGTGAAGGCACTTGCTTAACCTTAAATTAGTAGGCTTGAAGCTTGTGTCTTTATATAAAGACATTTTGTTTTCCTCATTTAAATCAGAAATCAAAGACTTTTGTTATTGCCACAACAATAATGAGACACTCAGAAATAGACCCCTTAGGAAGAGAATACTCAAGCTTTTGTTTTTAACTTCACAAAGCAAGATGCCATAACTTTGTAAATAACCGCAGATTTCTCCCCTCTCCCCCAAAGCTGCAGTTAAAAACAATGATGCTCACTGTTTGAGTGTAAGACTATGTGGCTGGATTTAACTTCAACAGTTTAGCAATTTAGGTGCCTGTACCTATAGTACGTTAATGGATTTCATCCTGATTTGGTATACGGTACGTGCTGCCAAGCAGATTTTTTTCTTTTTTTTATATTTTGAAAATTTAAAGTATAAAAAAAAATACTTAGAAGAAAAGTTTTGATTTGTATAGTCTTAGAAGTGCCCCAAACAAAATCACCGTATGTGATCATTAAGCCAGAAAGTATATGCGTTATGTTTCCTTTTTAAAGGCAGCAGCCTATTGGTGTCATCAAAGCTTGTGAAATATTTTTGCTTTTAAACAGTTCTTTCCTAAGGTAGAGCTGAAATCTTCTGTCCAGAGCCTGGAGCTAAGTGACTGGAAGCTGTGTTTGGTGATGTTTGTTGTTTCTCCTGTTTGGAGCAGTGACCCACTGACCTGGTGGGGTTTAGAATACCAGCCTTAAATCTTCTGGGGCCATGAAATTAATTTTTGTACAGGCTCTTCCTGGCCCTACTGCCTATAGCTAAAACCAGTTTAGAAACAAAGTCAGTGTCATTTGTTCAATGGCTTGTGGTCTGTGTGGTGGCCACGTTACAGCTTTACCTCATGTGTTAGTTCCAAAAGGGGGAAAAATAATCTTTCTTGCCATGCTTTCTTGGAAGTAATTAACTGCCTATGTTATAAGACAGGGAAGTCTGTGAGGATATGTGTCGAGGGACGGGGCAAAGAGGAGAGTGAAGTAGGAAGAAAATAAAACTAGTATATATGTATAATGCAAATGCTAATTTGTTTTCCAACAAATTCTCCATAGGGAGATCAGAGAAATACTCACATTGGATTATATGATCTTCAAACTAAGCAAAATGAGGTAAGAACAGTAACAGTCTTCTCCCTGGTGAAGATACTGTTAGTGAAGCATTTCAGATTTTGATCCCTTGCCACAACAGTGTGTTATGTCCTTAAGGAGTATATGTCTGGTTGAAACAGAGAAGACCTAGAAAGTAATGGAATTATGTTTAGTAATATTAAGATGCAGAACATGACAAAACTTCTGAATGACTTGGGAATAGTAAGGCATCATGTCTGCAATTTTATTTCTAAACAATCAATTCAAGCTCTTTCCACTCCTCTTCACATTGAACGTGTGTGCTAAGAAATATTGTGGCTTTTCTTTGTTATTTGTGCATCCTCTATCACTTTGGTGCTCCCATTTGTAAGAAATTATTCTAAAACCGAACGTACTGAAGTTCAGTGTCTGGAATCCTGATAACGAGCCTTTGCAAGGATCCTCATGAAAGTTTGAGATAGGTGAAATTTTGTATTTAGGTAAAGGTTTGCTGTGCTGTTCTAGTGGCAACATAATGTTCGAAAGAATCAGTACGAAAGAAAATAATTTATCATTAATGTCTTTCTATATAGCACCTCTATATGTTTGAGAGGGACCTATGCATAATCAGTTGTTCAGTCAACAATGAAAGGACATTACTGGGTAAGTATATGCTTTATCAATTTATTCTTTTTTTCATGTAAATCTTTGTTCCTGAAAAGATTATTTATTTCAATAGGATGATGCATTTGGATCTAGAATTACTTAAATCTATTTTGAGCTATATGTTGCCCGCGACAGTCTGTGTATTTCAGTGGACATACTGACCATTCCTTTCCACCTCCTGTATACCTGCATGCCTTCTACATCTAGAGGAATTTCTCTTGTTCTTTTAACAGAATGGTTTTGGTAAAAAAAATATTTAAAAAATCACAATGTTTGCTCTCTGAGAATGTTTAATAAGGTTAATATTAAGTATGCATGTTCATTTTTATTGCTTTGTTTTTTTTTCCCCTACTAGCTGTCAGCTTCCATCAATATACAGAGGAAGAAAGAGTAAGTCGGCTATTACATTCAGGTACTACAAGTGGATTGTTTTAATACTCTTGGAAATATTCTTTTTCTTGTTTGTTCTTTTATACTTTATTTCTATTTAGAAAACAAAATTGTGTATAAAAAATGCTACTTAAAATGTGTTCTTTTTACAGTATCCAAGTATTTAACATTGCTAATTGAAATTCATCCCATTAATAATGTGAGAGTCCTAAAGGCTGTGGATAGCTGTGTCAGAGTACAGGTAAGTTACCTGACTAATCTAAATATAAAACTTTTTAATACACTATGCTGGAATTAAAAAACGTGAATGCAGAAATATCTCCTGTTATCTTTCAGCTGTTACAGAAACAGTGTGTTCATGTTTCTTCATAGAATAAAAAAATTAGAAACTTCTTGAAATGTTTTATGTTGAATACTTATCTGACAGAAAAGCTACTTTACAATATTTTTTCAATCCTCAGAGGTTTGCAATTTTAGTGTTCGGTGACAATTGGTCTGTAATAAGTAGTACTTCTATTAATATCATTAGTGTGCTTGTCTTAATTTTAAAATATATAAATGTCCAGTTAAAAGTTAAGATAAATGTTCTAAACTATTTACTTTTGTGAAACTCTGTACAGTTTCTTTATCCAGTTGAAGGCAGAAATACTTCTACAGAAAGTCGCCTCTTGCTAGTTTCAGAAGATAAATGTGAGTTAATATTTTGAAAATACATTGTCATCCTTTTACTTTAAGGTGATCATTATAGATAATTTTTTGGTAGGCTTTTATTGGGGGAATATAGGATGTGAGCTCTTCTAGGTATTGCAAATGTCTTTCACTACCCATGTAATTTAATGGAATTTTTTTCAGTGTTAGCAGAACGGGCAGCAGTGACTGTGTTTATTTGCTTAGTTCCTTCATTCATCAGTCACCTCCATTTCTAAAAAAAGCTCAGTTAAACTGCTGTGGCTGTTTGCATGCATTCAGAGCAGATCATTTAGCTTAGAGATGGATTTTGATATAACCACATGATGAGGGATGAGAATAGGACATTGGATTCAGCTAAATTTCAGCCTAATCTAATGTGAGGGAATGGACAGAGAGGGACATGGAAAAAAACTCCTTAATCCCTCCTGCATTTCAGTCTTAGAACAGGATCACTTTCCCATCTTTTGTAGAGTTCCATCTTCTTTGCTAAGATAAACACTAACCTTTATGTAGCTGGACTTAGGTGGACATAGTTCATCTCATACATTCACACATAATAATGTGAACTATATCAGAAATACTTACATCATCCAGTGGCTGAATCTTGTACTCTTCATTCAGGCAAACTGCCAATAACTTCTAGGAATTTTACATGGGAGAGGACTGTGAGGTGTTATTCGTGCTGGGGAGTGAAAAAAAACCACTCAGGTGCGCTTTCTATTTAAGCGCTCTCCTCAGCATGGTTTGGCATGCTTCGGTTAGCACTCTTGCTGATGTGGCCAGAATGCTGTCCCTGTGAGGTGCTATGGCTGAGGGCTGCAGATGCTTGGGACTAATGTGTTTTGATAGAAGAGGTTGTTTAATAAGCTGTGTAGAAGCATATGCAAGTGTATGTTTAATTATTTTTATATATATATTTTAAAGATATTGAACAGTTTGACATTCATGTTGTTGCAGAAGAAGAACATAAAGTGGTAAGTCATGAAAAATCTTGGGGTTGGAGCTTTCTTGCTTTAACTGAAAACTTAAATGTCTGTAATTTTAGCTAACTGGCTTTTTTGTAGCTTTATACTTGGGCAATGTGAAGTATATTAAAGTATTGATAGTATGGCATCTTATTCAGGTAACCACAAAGGTGACTGAAAAACCTGTGTGCAGTGTAATCTACAAGGATAACTTTTTTTTATTGTGGTCTTTTTGTTGCTCAGTGTGTCTGTATGTCAGAATTTGGGAGTAAATATAGTGAAAATATATTTTTAAACCATTTAAAATACTTGCAGAGTCAACTTCCTAACTTTGCCTTTTGAGAGTCTCTGTGTCCCAACAAGGATACATTTAAAAAAAAACCACAAACAAACAAAGAAACAAAAAGACATAAAACTTAAATACGCTCCAAGTAATGTAAATGTACTGATCTTTTTCCACCCCTCATCTATTTCCTGTTTTTAACATGAATTTGTCTTCAACAAATTAATTGTGGATGTTTTGCTTAAAAGACTTAATAAACATACATCTAATTTTGTAAAGAATTGTGTGACAAAAGCCAATGTTTCGCTTAGCAGAGAGAAATTTGGGCTTGGAAGGAAAAATTTGAGGTCCTGACTTTTCCGTCCCTTCGAAATCTTTCATGGTTTTTCTGAGTTTATCATTGCTTTTGAAGCGGATGGGGTTTATATGCTAGATTACAGTAGTAAAGACTAAATGTAATCAGGAAAGAAAACACCATATCAGTCTGATATCCTAATAGATTTGGTTTGGTTGACATGAAATTTCTCCACATTTTTTTTTTAGTGTGTTTATACAATCCCAATGGTTTTTGACAACTCTAGCCCTTCCTGTATTGCTGTTATTCTCCATCACGTGTCTGAGACTTTGGACAGAAATCTCTTTTGGAGCTAGCATATCTTCTTTCAGTAGTTAATGTAGCTGTTTCTGAACTGACAGTGGTGTTTCACTCCTGTCCACTTCTCTTTGATGAGTAGTGCTGTCTGTTTTGTTTGCTTTGAGCAGCATAAGTGGTGAATTTCTTGCAGGCAAGGAAATCTCAGAGGAGGTATTTGTTAGTAGCTGTACTCTGCAAACCACTTCAGATCTTAAAACTGGACACTTTGCACACAGCAAAGGTGACATTGTGCAGCTAACAAGTAGTGTTTTCTCTCCTTAGTGTTTGCACCTCCTCTGTCATTGCTTTTCTCTTTAAAGCACAGACTGCTTAATTGTTACAGAACCTTATTTGGGGTCTTCTACTGTTCTCTCTTTCCCCTTAGGTGATTCAGAACTCAGGTCAGCTTCCAAGAATCAGAGTTGCAGATGACCTCATTTGGGCACAATGGGATATGATGGAGCAAAGGCTCTTCTACATTGTTCCAAAGGTGAAGTGAAAGTCATTTTAGTATTTTTGTTCCCAACTGTGTCATGACAGCAAAGTTTTGAGTATATGAGGTAAATAATACTTGCATTTCTTTTTCATTCTGGCAGTCAGACTTGTTCCTGCTTCAGCCTAAAGCAAAAGCCATACTTGCCTGTTTCTTGTGCGTAGTAAAATGCAAGCAGACTGTTGGTCTCATCCCCTTCTATAAAAAGGGGTGGGCTTCCTAGGGTCTTTTGGCCTTAAAAAGTTCTTTTATTCAAAAGGATCCAAATCTACCAAAACCTGTCATGTGTGTAATGCCTCTGTTTTAGAGAATTCATTTATAGAAAGTAATGTACACAGACTTACTGAGTGACCAAATGAGAGCACATTATTGCCTAAAAAAGCTGGGGTTTTGGTGATTTTTTTATTTTGTTTTGACTGAAGTACTGTTTGCACTAGATATATTCTGAGTAAATTAAACTTGATTTTTTTTAGGTGCTTTTAGCCACCAAAAATATATGAATGTTGGGAAATATCAGGAAGTGAACTGTGATGGAGAAACATATTCCTGTTTTTGAGACACCCTTTTTGAACTACCTAAAATGAGAAACAGTTCCTGTTGCAATATAGGTAGTTATGGAAGATGAGTTTCTAACTTTGTAGAATGTGTGTGAGACATGTAATGTTGTTCTTAAACTGGCAGCCCACGCAATTATAAATGATTGGCAGATAATGATCTGGGACAGGAAGGAAGCATGTCATAGTGCTATTGTGGGGGGTTATATGTCTGTTTTAAAATCATCTTTTGTCCCCTAACTTCTGCATATATGTTAGCAAAGTAGGTGTAGCATGCTGCGGAGTATCCAGTCATTTCTAAGTCTCTATGGTATGCTTTCTGTTTTATCAGTTACAAATGACATCCTCTTTATTCCAGGAATCAAGGAGCACTTTAAAATGTGTCCAGTTTTATCCTGAAGAAAATTGTACCTCAGTAGTAAGTCATTAGTATTTTATTATACAGTGCTTTAGAGTTGGATGTAATTGTGTGTTACAGGCACTGATGCAGAAATCTGTTTGGAATTTCAGAAAATTGCAATTTTGTAGAGGAAATCTGGGGTGTATTTTACTTTTTGGTGGAGTGGTTTTTTGTTTTGTTTTAAAGAATGTATTCACCAAGACTAAGATTCAGCCATAATAACTTAAGTGGAATTGTACAGCTATTCACCTAGAAGTGACAGTAATGTTGTTATATGGATATATACGCAAATATTGAAAAGCTGGCTTATCATATACATTAGACACGTACTAATTTTATGTCTGCTTTAAGTAAGACAGGATAATTTATTGTGTCCAAAAATACAGAGAACAAAACATAAAAATTACAACTGTTGAACACGTAATTGTTACTAGGCTTTTGTCCCAGCAGCTGAAATTTACTCTTAATGCAGGAGGTTGAAGATCCAACAATTTATTTTATTTTTTAAAATAATCAATTTCATGGTTTTGGGGGTGATTAGAGGAGGGTAAACCACTTTGCTAAAATGTTGAATGTGATGAAATGTGAATTTGACACATTTTAGTGGGCTGAAATAGTAATCGTATTATACTGACCTCTCTAAATAACAAGTTTGGGTTTGTTTTTGGTTAACAGCTGGAATCACACCTGGATATTTCTCTAAATGACACACAATTCAAGTAAGGGATTTTTTATGTTTTGTTTTTGATTTCCTTCTAATATACAGGGTAACGTTTTCAAACCTAAGCAAAATTTGTGCTGACCCACAATATCTTTTGTTTGTTGTTGCTTCTGTGCTACTGGCACGTAATAATATGAACATTGTGTCCAAAACTCTAGTTCCTCTCTCTTTCCTCAGAGTCAACTGTAAAATCTTATTTAATCCTTGACTGCTTTTGGGTGCCATGTTAAAAAAACTTTTTGCAGAGCTAGCTATATGTTAAACCATCCTTCTGAGTATTCTGTATCTATTGAAACTAACTTGGTTTAATCTTGAGCATGTGGGGATGTTAAAATCCCTCTCAAAGGAAGCTCTCTATTTTTAACTTCTGTTACATGTTTTACTGGAGAGTTAACCAGACCAATAAGTACTTTTTATAGCCTTTGAGACACTGCCTGTACTCTTTTCTCCCCCAGAATGCTATTTCCAGGTAGCCTGCTTTCAAGGGCTAGTACTCATCTGATTCTAATTGAATCTACCGTGCATATGACTGTATCTGAGCTCGTCTCCTTCAGGCAAAAAAACCATTGAAATTTCTCCACAAAAATTTGAATTGAGAAAAAATTGAGTCAGGATGGTCTGAGACTCGGTCAATCTATCCTCATCTATCATCAGTCAGTTTAATTGGTGTTCCAAAAGGTCTGTTTCTCTTTGTGAATAAATAGGGGTGGCAAAGTAAAATATCCAAATGTGGATATCAGGAAGGTAGGTGAGTTATGTCCTGCCCAACTTGTGGCTCAAGCCCAACCAACCAACCCAACCCAAGCACCCCCACAAGCAAAACCAAAACAAAACACTAAAAAGCCAAAGTAGACTGAATACAGTCTTCTGTTGCATGTTGTGCATGGCAAAAATTGGACTTGTAGATTTTAAAGATACAGAAAACCGTTGAAGCGGAAGCAGCACGAGACTGGAAAAGAATGTCATGGTATAATAGGTTCCATGTGAGAGTGATTTTGTGCTTTCCTTTTTGAATATTTCCACTGAAATTAGTGTGTCTAATTGGAAATTAAAATGTAGCTTTACAGACATGGAAGTAGAGCGAAAAGCCTTCGAGTATTCTGGTGCGCTTCATACTTCACAGTATAGGATGGTTGGACAGTGTTGCAGTAAATGAATATGAAGGTTGCAGGTGTGATCAAAGTTGTTGTTTTCTGTTAAGTGTTCTGTCTTGGGATTCTTATTTCTAACAGCATTAAGCAGATTGGCTAAAGCTTAATTTAACTAACTTAACTAGAGAAGATTTTATTATAATAGTACATTTTTACTGCATAGTGACTGTTCTCATGATTTGCGTTACTAAGAATGGATAAACTGATTTATTTAGAGATCTTTATTTGCTTTTAGACATGTAAATTTTGGATATGATTACTGTCAAGACCAAGCTGTTGCATCTGGAAATTTGAATCTTCAGGTTTTTACAAGTAAATCGGGTAAGGAATAAACACAATATTGTCAAAATTATCTCCATTAGTAATTATCATGCAGTGTTATCACGATTGTTTTCTAAATTTCTTCATAAGACATTATATGTATTTTGTAATTTTTGTGAGTTAGAGCAGTCTAATGTTAAAGCTGACCAAAAATGTGTTAGAAAGTAAATTCAGGGATGGTTTGGGCTAGGTCCATTGTCTAGGTTTCTGACACAGTATATTAGTGTGTTACTTAGTGGACACACACAAACAGATCACGTGCAATACAGATTCTAAAAGCCTCATATTGCTGTTAGTATGTGATACTTAGAAGGTCCAGGTATATGATACTAAGCTTAGTATGTGATGGTTAAAGATTTAGTATGTGTATGATTCGTTACACTTAAACCTAAAATATTTCTTAAACCTTTAGAATTTTGGAGTCTTCCTGCATCCTAATACATGTCATGAGTTTTTGTTTGTTTTTTGTTTTAATTCAAAACTGGTCTTGAGGCATCTGTTAATCAGAGATGTCTGCATTTTCAGCTTCTAAATGAGACCATACGGCCAGGCAGAGATGGTTATCTACTTAACCTTTGAATAGTCTACAGAGTTGTACACGAATATGACGTGTTGCAGAAGTGGCTCATTGCTTCAGGTGTGCTGTATGCATAGGGGAAAATTGCTGATGTATTTGCTGTTTTCATTGAAATGAACATTAATGCAAGTCAAGGGAAATGCAGTTTCCTTACACAGATCTTTTTTTCTTACCAAGGCAGACAGCATGCTTACAAAGATTAGAGCAAAGCAGTTACAAATAGGAGAAAGCCAAGTTTCTATCTGATGTAGATTAGGCTACTTTTTCTCTATTAGCAAGACAGTGTTATACAAACAAGCTGTCCAGTAATGAAAAATGTTACTGTTTCCTTTTAAACCTATACTTACATAATATTTTTTCAGATTGAAGCATCTCTCTTTAGTTTTAGTCTTTCTCCAACAAAATCAAGGTTTGATTACCTTGAAGGAAAATGTTCTTATCCATCTGGCAACATGTTATTTAAATTCTGTGCTGAATTTTTCAAGTTTGCTTTTCACTGTGCTTAATGTAAAACACATAATTTGAGAATTATGCTAACTGAGGTTGTTGTATGTGGCTTTTCATCAGATGTTGTTTAAAACCGAAGGTTTTTTTGAACCTCTGTACAACCCATTTTAAGTAACAACCAATATGGACCAAATTGTTTTGGTGCTGAGACCATATCTTCTTGTTGAAGAACAGTGTGGGTAATCACACTGAATTTCCCTTTTGTACCTCTTGTTTGTGGTGATTTACAAAACCGGACTGCAGGCTCTTTGGGGCACAGCCTGTGCCTTCTGTGGAACTGCTAGCGTGCTTCAAATAGTAAAGTCAATATCCCTATTTGTGCTATTCGGATGTCTCTGGCAAAGAATAATTGGCATAACTTCAACATGGAATATTCCATACAATTTCCCATTTAATAAAAGTTATTGGCTACTGCCAATCTGAACTCTGAATGAAATCACTCTTCCTTTCTCGGGCTTCCGCAGCAGAAGAAAAGTAGCCCTGTTTCTCAACACAGACAAAACGTCTCCAGAGAAAGCCCGCTATGTAAATTTAGATTAGCTGAGATAAAGCAATTCTCATCTCAGAATTAACTTTGTCCAGAATTCAGTGTTTATTTTTACATTGGATTGTTGTGTTTTCTTTTAGCACTTTAGAAGTACTTTTCAGTTAAATTTGCTTGGTGTTAAAAAAGTAAATAAATAAAATGCAGGAGGTAAGATGACATAAACCCTGGATTACTGTCACCTGGCTTCATCTGCCTACAAGTTAAGCATCTGGATTGTATTTACAGAGAGGAATAGGCATCTCCAGAGGATGATGACTTCTAATATTTCATTTGCTGTATAAGGGTGTGAGATGTTTGGATGTCTCAAGTTAGGTGAGGCAGGTCACTCCTAAGTCAGCACAACTAGACAAATGCCATGATGCAATGTCATTTGAAGTGGGACCCTATTGAGATGTTGGTACAGCCTTACCTTTTATGCATCTGCGTGATCAGAGCTAAACAATTTGCAGCTGAAGTGTCCTAGGGAAAATGTCATGTCTTCATAGGAGACTCAGAGTCTGTGGTATGGTGTTTGTTAATCAAGTGGCAGTTTTTTGTAGTTGTTTCCCTAGTTCTGCTGAATGTAGTAACTCACTGTTATCCTATATTAGTAGAACTTAATTTTTAAGTGCTTCCTTCTTTTACTTTGTTGTGGTTAAGCTATTTTCCCCTCTCATTTCTGAAAAGATAAAAGTCCATCCAAATATATCTTCGTATGAGTTTTCTTACCTTGTGGCATTTATTAGCAAACAGTAAGAGCTGTACCTGATTTTGAAATGGATAATGTAGAAGTCTTTGCTCAGGCTTTGCATGAAACAACATATAGCAAGCTTTCCCTGCATCAGCACATCCTGGCTCTTAATTTGCAGAGAGCACAGATGAGGGTTGGGAGGAGTTTGTCTTGTATTTGCAGTCTCTGGCTGCTTTGCTGGGTTTAAGGCAGTATCAGATATAACATTGCTTTGACACTTGTCGGTCTGAGACTGTCATATTCTACCTGTATTAATGAAGCACTATTTGATATTTTTTCTTGTTCGGAGTTTATTAACATCTGGACCAGTATGCTCGTGTTGAAAGATGCACATCCCATTGATAGTTGCCCATAGCCACTGTTTGTGTCATCAGTTTGCATATATATCCACTGACACTTCAATCTGAACAGACTTGTTTGCATGTTGCCTCGTTTACAGACCAGCATATACACCAGCATCCAGCATACAAGAAAGAAATTTGCAGTGCTGAAAGGGAGCTGTTGATAATAAAACAGTGTTGTGGGTTGCTGGAGTTTTTCCAGGCTTCCTCATAAGTCCTGATGCTGCTACTTTGAAAATTATGCGTGCTCTGAAAGATGCCAAGTGGTCTGGCAAAACGCCCTGCCTGTTGTCTAAATGACTCAAATACCCAAGCCAAACTGTATCAAACAATCCTCGGTCAGCTAAGAATAAGCAGAAGAGGGGAAAAAAGGCATCTCGAAAGAAAGTATTTACCTCCCCCAAAAGTATGAAGTGCCTCAGTGTAATCTGTGTCACAGCTATGATAGAGCCCTGTGGTCTGAAGTACAAGGTATTTAATAGAGTAAAACACCTTGGTAGCTGTGCTTTTTTGTACTTGTGCTGTTTGCATATTGTGCCTCTTTGTATACTTGGTATGCTTAAACCTGTTTTTTGGTTTTTTTTTTTTTTTTTTTTAATTTTACTGAATAGTGTGTTTAGCATTGGTTTTGTTTTGTTTTCTTTTTAAGCGGTAAACTTTCAATAAATGTAAAAGGCTGTTGTTATGGCCCAGCTTTCCCAACTCTACTGGGATAACGTGGTTTGGAAGCTGTTTCTGAAATGAAAGCCAAAGCAGCTTGACAAAGCATTCGAGACGGTGGATTAAAGTTTTTAGAAGAGATGAAGGGAGGGCTACCATCCAGTGGAATTGAAACAATCAATCAGTCCATTTTAGAATCATATTAGGAGCAGGAAGCATTACTGCACAGAGTACCTTGGTTGAAAAGCTTTTGCCAAGGACTGAGTTTTTTTCCCAAACAGGGAATTAATGGCTCTTTGGGCTGGAAAGGGGAACAGTGACTATCACTTCTGGTGGTGAGAAAGCTCTTGTAGTGTATCATGATGCTGCCAATGTGAAATTACTTCAAAAGTAAATTGTTTTACTATGTTGTTCTGTGTATATTTCTGAACAGAAAATACCTAGAGATTGAGGCTGGCTGGCTGAAAGCGTGATTTCTGTTAGGCAGGGCTAAAAATACATTTCTCCTAAAAAGAACTGACCATGTCAGAACCCAGGTTTCCATTGTGCCATGTTGCCTCCTCTGTTCTCTCTTACACTGTGTTTAATTAGGTAAGTGCTGGTTAGACATATGTAATATATATATTTCTGTGATCTTTACCTTTTTTGGGAGATGATTTTTAGTTTCTAATTTGAAAAAATATTGATTTAGTTTTCTGCAGTATAAAGATGTTTAGGTATTCGGTTAGACAAGTGATTTTTTTTTTCTTTTTTTTTCTTTTTTCTCTCCTGTTTTGGTCTTTCTAGGTGGCCTGTGTGTGTGTTGTAGTCCAACATCTGATACTCCTGAGGAAGTAACATACTCTGTATATTTTTTACATAAAGGTAAGAGTAACCTGTTAAATTATGTTTTATTTTGGAGAATATCACTTTGCTGAAAGAGTCACAGAATGTCTTGCAAAATAAATAACTACCAGATCTGCAGACAATAAGCTACTGTGGCTGGTGTTAAAGGTAGGAGCTGCCCTCAGATGTAGAGTTGACTTTCCTGCTCTAGACTTCCTGCCTGATGCTGAACAAGTAGCTTCAAACCAGTGGCTGTGTCAGTGGCTATTAATTTGGTCCCTTTATTTCTAGCCAGACTTTCCGGCAAGTTGAGCAGAAACATGAATGAAGTCTGTGGGAGCTTGCAGGTGTGGTGTGCTTAGCCATGAGGCATTTGTGTGGGGGAAAAAGAGACAACAGCTCTTAGCTTGAATTTGTGTTTAGAGTTCAAGTTCAACATGTCATTTTCAGAGCAAGCGGTGCAACACCCACCAACTGTAACAATAATGACTATGTTCGTGGTGCTCCATCTCTTAATTTTATTCCTGAAAAAAATAAACCACATAATTTTATTCTGATTAGAGAAAAACTTGTCGTTAACAGTATTTTCTTGTTTGATATGTGGAGGAGAGGTAAATTACTTCTCAACTGAGAAGCTGCTTATTATGGAGTAACTGTGTTCAAGTGGACAGCGTAGCTCTCTTTCACTTTTAAGTATTTGCTTTCTTGTGTCAGACCTCATGTCAGAGCTGCACTAACATGTTGCTTTGTTGCCAGAGCATTGTGGGATTGGATGAACTGCGTTTTTGTGTTCTTGAAGGCATTCACAAATTGGAAAAGCCCATTCTGGGTGTGAAAGTACTGTGTTGTACTGCTAAAAAGGGCTTGTTTCTCCAGATGTACATGATGTGTAGTAGAAGGGTGCTTGAAGCCAACCATGGCCCTTGTGCATCCCTATCTGTACCAGGAAGGAACTGAGTATAAATATAATGATGTTGACCAGCTGCATCTGGAATGACTTTCATGGAATGGAGTTGTTTGGTGCAAAGCTGTTTGTGGATTCACGTGAGATTCATCAGTTACAACAGAATTTGAAGACTACTACTGAGATGACTCAGAAGCAGCAGCACGTCATGTTCAAAAGCCACTTTTTTTTTTTTTAAGGAGTTCACTCTGTGCTGCACCATCTGTAAACTGGGAAGGAAGCTTCCCCTGTTAAAGCAGTCACTTGTTATACCATAAACAGACAAATCACCATGTTGCAGGTGTATTCTGCAGTGCTGACATTAGCTTGCATCTGTCTGCATTGGCAGGTAACGGAGTGGTGATCCATGAATGTATTGACTCATTGCAAGCAGAGTTAGAAACTTAATAGAATCATACAATGGTTTAGGTTGAAAGGGACCTCATGTTCCAACCCCCTGCCATGGACAGGTACACCCTCCACTAGCCCAGGTTGCCCAAAGCCCCATCCAACTTGGCCTTGAACACTGCCAGGGACTTAGTCAATATCTTGTGTGAAAAACTATGTTTTAGATAGCTTGTCATCTGTATGGTTGCTGTTGGTCTTTTAGGTCTCATTTTGATTTTATTTTTAGGCATAGATGAAGCAGATATCTCTGCTAGGGTCAGAAATCAAGGTCCTGGATGAGTGGCTGAAACATGGCTCATTATTTACTCTTTTCTTTGGTGGTCTAGCAAACTGTGGATGTAGTGTCCAGCTTTGAATTTTAATGCAGTATTAAGTAGCATCGTGCTTATGACACCATTCAGCCTTTAGACTGTTTTAGCATAGACAGTTGGAGACCAGTCATTGTCTCCTTAGTTACTTTAATTTTCAGCTTTGATCATAGATTGAGGAAGTTTCAGAGCTTTTGTCATTCTTACTGGATGCCAGAAGAAATGTGGTGCAAGTCTAGAACAAAATAACATATGTGCTGATGAAAAGCCCATGCAAACACAGCAGGTCTTAAATTAACCTATGCTTAATAAGAGCTGAACTAAATTACAACAATAGGGCATGCAGATAAACAAACTGGAAATTCTTTAAAGCAGTTGGAAGATCGTTGAAATGTGAAGCACAGCTACAGAAAGGTTTTGTTTGGGTTTGTTTTTTTTTTTTTTTAGGGGGGGAATATTTTTATACAAGCTCACTCTGGGATGGAATGCTTCTATAAACAGGAACATAGGCTGTGCAGTGCATGGCCATTTCCAGCATACTAAAGAACTAAGTGTGCATTAACTCTGTTTAGGATGAAGTAAATCTGTCTGTGCAGACAAGCCAGTAAAAAAGTCAAATTATCCCTGTTTGGGTGTATTGGCACTGCTGAAGTTTCTAGCAATAAAGTCATACTTGGCTCGTAACAATGGTGTTTACTGTTTGGGTTTTTTAAAAGTATTATTATTTTTCCCCAGGTTACAACAAAACTTTTAGAGTTTCTCTAGAAAGAACAGATTCTCGTGAATTGAAGGAAGTAGCTTTTATGAATCTTGGTAAGTTACTTATGTTACTTCCTGTCCCCAATAAGGAAACAAATGGCTAACCCTTCTCTAGATGGAAAGAATTAATTTTTTTTTATTTTTAAACAGTTGTGTTATTTTGCTGCTTTTTTTTGTTCTTTTGTGTTTGCTATTTGCTACTGCAGTATCTCACTATTAGTAAGAAACTTTATCTGAAGTTACCTCAGAATCTGCTCTGGAGATCAGCTGCTGAGTCCTTGAGTGTCTCAAGCCTCTTGAATCCCTAGTGTTTCCAGTGTTAATACAACAGCATCTCTTAATTAACTCCATTTGTATTTCCTAAATATAATAAATTTCATCAGAGAGAAGTGGGCCAAGATGAGAATCATGTGAAACAGCCTCTTAAAGCTAATAAGTGAACAAACTGACCACTGTTGTTTTGTTTTGTTTTGTTTTTTTTTTTTAAATAGAATATTATGTAGCTGCTTATTTGCCTGGCCAGTTCCTGCACCTCCTGAATATTCAGCATCCTGACCTGCTGTGCTATAGTTTATTTTTGACAGGTATGGTAAGACTGTTTGAAGTAATTTTATTGTTGTAGTGGAAAATTGTTCAGATCTCTTTACATGAAAGTTGTAATTTCTAAACGTTTGCTTTATTGCACAGAAAGACTGAAAACATAAGAATGTTTTTTTTGCCACTTTCCATTGTGAAGAGAGACTCTCAAGTGGCATTTCGTACTTTATATATTGCGTACTTCTGGCTTGTTATGAAATGGAACAACCTTTCACTGAGTTGGTTTCATAGTTTCCCTTCCCCCATCTTTGCACATGCTTCTCAGTCCTCCACTGTTCTCAAATTTCACATGGAGATGTAAATTTGACTTTACATTTCCTTCCTCCAATTGAGTTGCTCTAAATGTGTGTGTTTGGAGGGTGTGGAGAGAGGAAGTCTGTGTTTCCTTCACCTGATCAGGCTGATGCAATTTGATTTAGAGTCTCATCTGGGAGGCATGTTACTTAATTTCCAACAAACACATCTTTATGGGAAGTGGATTGGGGAGCCTTTGTTTGAAAACAGAAATCTGTTGTTCTGATTGGGTGAAGAAGAGGTAAATAGTGGGAACTGGTGCAGGGACAGCATCACAGGAAGCTAGTACCTGTTGTATATACATAAAGAAATACTATTTTGCTAGAAATGAATGGGAAGCATCCCTGTTGTATGGTGACCCTGATTTCTCTTAGGTAAAGGGTCTGGAGCCCGACCGTATAGCTCTGTGGCAGTAAACCTTAGTATTAGTGTAAATAGAGTGGTTTAGTTCTGATGCTTTAATCAGTAATCGTAAAGGAGAACCTTCCTGGTCTGGCCATTGGGATTGATGGTAAGAGATCCACCAATACAAGTTTGTATCATGTTCCTACATGTGAGCACCTCTGACCTGTGCCATTATGCTTAAGTGCAATTTCTAGTGTTGAATCTCCGTTACTAGCCTTGTGCCGTTCCCTGTCCTATCCTAAGTTGTCCTGTGACAGCACTGTGAGCCTCAGATCTGTACACCTCTGCTTCAGCAGTAGGGAAGGAGAGAACTGAGCATGGACTGTGCTGCTCATTAACTTCCTTGCCCAGCCAGCACCATTCCTTCAGCACAATACCAGGGTAGCTAGTGCAAGAAGCAGACTGTTTCTTTACTGCTAGGGACCTGGGAACTTTAAAAGAAATACTGATAGCAACCAAATTTTATATTCTTAGTCCATGTTATGCTCAAACCAACATTCTTCAGGTGAGGATGCAAGAATTGACGTATTGCAAAACTGCTTCATCCGATCCCCACTCGTGTCAACAGTCTTGGATTGCCACATAGGAAGTATGTATACCGTGAGCATCAGCGACAGCGCCTTACTACAGTTTCTGCAGAACAGCAAACAAGACACTGAGAGATTGGCAGCTCTACATTGTGCTCTTTTGTACTTCCAACACACAAAAAACTTGGAAATGCAGGTGGGAAGAGAACCTCCTCTAAGGCTTTTCAGTGATTGATGTCATATAAAGCAGGGTCAGGCCATGAATGGTATCACAGAATCACAGAATATTAGCAGCTGGAAGAGACATTGAAAGATCACTAAGTCCAACCCCCCTGCCCGAGCAGGATCAGCTAGAGTAGATCACACAGGAACGTGTCCAGATTGGTCTTGAATGTCTCCAAAGAAGGAGACTCCACAACCTCTCTGGGCAGCCTGTTCCAGTAATCTGTCACCCTCACAGTGAAAAAGTTCTTCCTTATATTAAGATGAAACTTTCTATGTTCCAGTTTGGAACCATTTCCCCTTGTCCTGTCACTGGCTGTCACTGAGAAGAGCCTGGATCCATCCTCCTGACGCTCACCCTTTACATATTTATAAATGTTAATGAAGTCACCCCTCAGTGTCCTCAGTNCCTTTCGTGCCACAAGTCCACATTTCTGGCTCAATATCATCCTAGTGTCCACCAGGAGCCCCTGGTCCCTCTCACCTGCACTAGTCTCCCACAGGCCAGTCCCCAACCTATACTGGTCCCTGGGGTTGTTCCTCCCCAGATGCAATAGCCTACACTTGCCCTTGTTAAATCTCATTCAATTTCTCCCTGCCCAGCTCTCCAGCCTAAATCCTGTTGAATGGCAGCACAACTTTCTAGTTTGTCAAAGAAAAGCCCCAATTCTCATGTAGCTTTCAGCAGTGTCAACAGGCTCATCAGCTGCCCTGCCCAAACCACTGCGTTGGTCCAAGGCTGTCCATAAACACTGTCTCTGTATCACTACTTCCTGCAGTGTTACTACTGAAAGCAAAGTTTCTATAGTCAATTACAATGCTTAAGCAGAGAGATGTGATGAACTCCCCTGTTCTAATTCTGACAGATTATTTGGTGGATTTCTGAGAACTTGTCAACCTGTCATTCTTTTGACCCCATTCAAGAATTTATCATCGGTGAGTATTTCTTTTCCTGCATACCCTAGTTGTGACTTAACATAATCGTAACTTTGTGGCTTCTCCTGAACTGACCTGTGTTTTGTGGTATTGAAGACAACAACAGTAGTTTAAAAGATACATAGATCTATCAAAATCAGATTGGCAGTAAAACTTTTTCTGATGCTTTCTTCTGTTTAGTGGGACAAATAGGTTTATCGTTGATTTAGGTCACTGGAGAGCAAATTCTCCATCTGGTTTCTGTCTTGGATATCTGGGACATAAATAATTGACACTGGAGTGGAGAAACAAATCTCTTCTAGCCTAGTCTAAACCATTTTTTTTCCAAAAGGATTCAGCATATCATGATATTCTCTCCTAGTAGCTCATTCTTCAGCCTAGCCAGTGCACATCCTGTGCCCTGAGCCTTTATGCAAAGGACCCCTGCAGTGCTGAGCTTGTAGCCAAGCAGCTGACCCAGCTCTGCAGCCATCTGGACTTCTCTTCCTCCTTTTGTGCAAAGAATGGGACCAGTTCCACCATGGAGGAAGCTGCTTCAGAGACAGCAGCAGGATTTGTCCCTAAAGAAGCGTTAGATAAGGACATGACTGTGAAGCCTACTCTTGTTAAATAATAGTTTCTATAAACTTGCCCTTATAAATCTTTTTACATTACATGCAGCCTCCCTGTACTGGAGAATGTGTCCAGAAACTCATAACCTGGATAAACTTTTGCCATACACATCACTGCTTGACTGGATTGGGGTGAGATAACAGCTGGTACTCTTAATAGCTGGAGGCAATTTATTTTCTTTCTCCTTTTATATAACAGTTAACTTCTCTGCATTACCTTTTCATAGATGTGCTCTAAATCCCTATCTGTGCTTTATGTCCATTTTATTTTTTCAACTCTTAACCTTAGTTAAGTGGTCTTTTTTTTTTTTCCCCAGTAAACATAAAGCATTTATAAAACAAAACCAGTTATTATAATGGAATGGGTAATTAAATATCTCAATTTTCACAATGAGGTATTAATTTATTGCTTGTCATATGAGGCTTATAATGAATGCCTAACATAATTAACCAGCAAAATCATGGAAATATATCCAGGATAAACAGTATCAGTAGAGTTAAAATTTATCACTAAGTTTGCAGAAGTAAAATAACTTTAGGCAAGTCTTTACAGTTAGAGCAAACAGCTTATTTGAATGTCTCTGATCTGACACTGCTTCAATATCTCGTCTCTTTTTCTGATGAGATGAATGAGAGAAACATCTTCCATATTTCTTTTTAGCAAAATTCAGTGTACAACTTTGCCAAGCTACCTGGTTTCACAAAGGAAACAAGTTATGGAGATTTGCTTAGATACCCAAACAGGTCCATGCTTTATGCTAAATTATTTATAGTGTTATTTTCCTGTATTTATAGATTATTCCTGGAGTAACATGTGCAACATACATTGTTTCTCTACCTGTTTTAGAGGTAAGTTCCAGTAAAAAGACACATTTGTATTTGCAGATCAGGAACTTCTTTTTTTTGTGTGGTGTGAGAGTATGCTTCCATGCTAATTGAGTGGTGTTCCCACAGGCCTATCAAAAAATAGCAGTGGACAGAAAATTGCCTTGTTTGAAATGGCGTATGCATTTACTAAAGTATCAGTCATTCAGAATGATATTTGCTAGCTCAAAGATGAAGGTTTTTTCCCCTTTCTGAAGAGACTTTTTTGGTTCAGTAGGGAAGATTCTCAAAGAAGTAATAGTTCTTAGATTTGATTGATACCTCTCTTCATTTTGTGACTTCTTTAGTTGGGGGTAAGCTTGGCACATATCTCTACATTTACCAATTCTGAGGGATATTTCATTGTGCTGCCATTGGTACCAGTGGTTCATGACCCTCTCGCTTTGCTTTGTCCAGAGCATCCTGTGGTTGCACTGATGTCAGGGCTTTGGCTAGTTGAATCTAGACTAATTCTTGCACAGCCTGGAAAAGGTGGTGAGCTGAATGGAGAGAGCACATGCTGTTTGGGTAGGAAATTGTACTTTCCATTGAAAACAACGTGAATGATTCTTCCCATCTTCCACTTTACTCCCTCAGCTCTACTTTAGAAAAATACTTGACATTTTCCTAAATGTTCCCCTACAAAATCTGAAAAAAGCTTTGGATAAAAAGCTTGTTGTGGAGAGCCAATGAGAAGAGTTAGAGCTTGAATGCAGCACCACAAGCAACACATAGCATTAGACTCTGGATATATGACAATATTGTTTTATGTAGTGCCTTAAAGAGGTGAGAGTCTGTTTTCTCCCCAGTTCTAATAATTAGCTCATAAACATTCATCATTCACAAACTCTTTTAAAATAGTTGAGATTCCCCTTTGCTCCATCATTCTGCAACAGTGCATCACAGCTATGCTGCTACAGATTCATGACTGCTGTCGGGGAACTGGGCTTTGCATGCTTTGCTTGGAAAGGCTGCCCCGAGAGCTGGGACACCTGGGAAAAATTTCTTGAGAAAATTTGTTGCTCGATAATCCCTGTAATTCACTGAGGTCAAAGCTAGCAGGCTTTTAATTTGTCTGAGATTGAACCTCAAGCCCCTGGGGGCAAATGCCTTTAGCAGCTATACTTCCTGATTGTGGAACTCATTTCCTATTTCTGTCTGAAACCTAAACAGATTGAAAAGGTCAGAGTTGAACTAAAGACAAATATTTCCTGCTACTTTTGACTGAAAAATTGTTCTGACTCTTGAGTGAGGACACAGATGACGATATGCAGGAAAAGGTTTAGTGCTTTGGCTGATTTGTACCTCTCTGGTGACACAAACCCACCACGGCTCAAGTTCAGGTCGTCAGTTTGTTGGTGTTTCGGTTGCTGTACATTGTTGGCATCTTGATGCTGGGGCAAATCTGGTCTTAAAAGTAGTGTTTATTTCTTTTACAAAGACTTTATGGTGTTTTAGGGAAACAATGGTGAAATATTGCTCTGAGAAGATTTTTGGAGTTCTCAAGACTGTGAATAGTTGAGAGCATTTGGGGAGGGCTATGTCCATCTTCACAAAAAAAGTTTGGACTATGTTGGTAACAGGTGTAGATTTACCACTAAATTCCTGTTCAGCAAGAGATATTGAGAGCATCTGTGAGAGGGAGAACAGTCTGATTGTCAAAAAAAAAAAAAGTTGACATCAGGATTGCAGTTAATAAAAGCCTGAAATTTTTTCCTTTCTTTGATTTTTAAAGACAGAAACCGACCTTGAAGGGCTGCAAAGGGGCTTGATCAGAAAGGGAGAAGCAAGGGGCAGGAAGAAAATGAGATAGGAGGAGTTCCAGGAGAGAGAATTTTTAGTGCAAACCTCATCAGCAGAGGAAAAGGCAGCCTCTCATGCTGTGCTGAGCCACTGGTGTGAAATGTTGTGAGCCTGTGCAGCTCTGCAGTTAGTTACACAGCTCTCCACGCTCACTGCTGGGGAGGCATAGCTCTACAGCTCCCCAGGAGAGGACAGGCACTGCTCAGAGGTCTTTGTCACCCTGTATCCTTTCAGAGGGGTGCAGGAGGGAGCTGTCTGTGTGCAGTTAAAAAATACTGCTTATGAAAGGCTTCATGGGACCTTTACATGGATTTACAGTGATTTACTTTACAAGCCAGTATGACCTTGCTTTGACCTCTAGTAATAGTGTCTTTTAGGTATTCATGCTTAGGTTAGTTGTTAGATCAATTCCTGACTCTCTAGAAGTGATTGTACAGTAAACTCCATGTAAAATGAAGAAGCCTTCTCTTTCTAGTCCTTGCCCTGATGATCCTCAAGAAAAAACAAATGTAATTAAAATAATCCTTTATTTTAAACTTTTGGGTTTTTTTTTTGTTTTTTTGGTGTTTTTTTTTTTTAATAAGAGCAATTACAGTGCAGATTTTCAGTGGTGTCTACTTTTAATTCTGAGTTCTACAACTTCCTGTTACAGATTCAATAAATGCAAGAAACTTGATGTCTTGTTCCCCCCCATCAAAAATTCCAGCGTGTCCTGATCGCAGTTTTGCGATCAGGACACGCTGATGGGGTGGTGCTGGTGCAGTTGCACAAATTGGTCACTAGGTGATATCCTTATGCTGTTCTCGTTGTTTCTCTGGTTTCATGCTGGTAATGTTTAGGCAGGGTGCTGCAGTAGTAAGTTGTAGATCTTGTTAGTTAGCTCCAGCAGGGTGAGCATATGGTACCATATGCACTCTGAGTCTCCAGCTGCTAAGTATAACTAACATGAAACAAAAATTACATTTATTTTTCTCTGTTGCAGCTACAACAATAAAGTGACAATCAGCACTGGCAGCAAGAGGGAAGTGGCTGGCAGGATTGAGTCTTTGCAATTTATTTTCCTTGGCACATAGCACTTTATAGTAAGAAGTGGTTTTAAAGGCTTCTGAGGTTTTATTCTAAAGATAACATTGTAGAATGGGGGGAGAGAGCAAAATCCAGCATGTTAGTGAAAGATGGAATAAGTGATCTTTCAAGGTTCCCTTCCAACTCCTAACAGTCTGTGAATCTGTAAATTTTGTGAACTGAAACTTCTCTTGCTTCAGATGTCACTATTGTAGTGTCCTTATTGGAATACAAACATACATAAAGATGGGCAAGAACAGCTAGTACCATATCTTGCTTTTTGAAACTGCCAAAATTTCATTTCTTCCTCAGCAATGATCACATCGCTCCCCTTTTATAAACAGCAGCTTCAAACCTTTATACCCAGTCCAAGAATCAGCTCAGGAAACCAGTGTGTGTTTGTTTGGATTTTTTTCCTTCTGGATATTCACAGCTGAGTTTGAATTAATTTCAGCATTGGAGTCAAAGGCTGTAGAATTGCTATGGAAATGTTTGGATTTTATTTCTTTCTTGAGATTAGGCATTGTTACTTGAGGCTGGCAAATGGATGTTTGCAGCATAACTATTATGCAATTTGAAAATAGCGGTAGCCTGCAGCTGCAGAGCTCATGGTGATGCTCCTCTATTCAGAGCTACTATAAATGTGGAATGGGATTTATTTCATCAAATGTAAATGCTTACATGTAAGTCAGTTGCCTATAGCTCCCTTTACAGTCAGAGGAAGTCTAGACGATACGGCCATTGTAGTCTTCCTATCCCATCTCAAATATGTGAAAGAGGTTGGATGAATTCTGACCTAGCAGGACTCATTTCATCCCAGTGACGTACTTTGCCACCTTAGGATCCTTTTATCTGCATTACAGGCATCAAATCCTGACCTCAGTTTTAAGTGTGTGCTGCCCTTGCTGTCAAATCAAGGACATAAAAATACTAGGGGGTAATAGTGTAACTGCTTCTTTTAACTTTTTTTCACTTATTATGTTAGGAAGCTGTATTAATCACACTTCTTTCCAATCACTTAATGTGAGGGTCATTTGGTATTTATTGGAGTGCAGCCTGTATTCATGCTTTCTCTGCAATTCTTTCCAGTTCCAAAACTCCAAAGGCTTCTGGGAGAAACTCAACTCAAACTTGGAGAGTGTGAAGTATGCAGAACCACACTTGCATTACCACAATAATGTGCTCAGGAGGGAATGGCATAACCTTTCAGAGGAGGTAAAATATCTATGTGCTGAGAGTCTACAGAGCTGCCTCTGAAGTGTATGTTTTAAAGCCAAACATGGATGAGTTATTTTTTATTCTGGGGGATAAAGGAATGGGGATCAAATTATGAGAAAAGACTCACAGTCATGGTACTTGTAAGGTCACTGCCTGTGTGTCTTTGTTAAAGTAACATGAGACACTAACCAGAAGTAGAGTTTGCATGTACCTGTATTGTCAGAGTGGTTAGATAGTGTGGGTTAGCTGAGTGTGAATGCCTGTGAGCATGGGTAGTTGGAGGGTGGGTTGCATTATTTCCATTCAAATGGAAAACCAGTTTCACTTCTCATATGCATTTTACCGGGGAGTATTTTAATTGCCCTTCTACTTAGTCAATTTATGTTTTTTTGTTCATTTACAAACTAGAGAGAGGACAGAAGACCTGCAGCATACTTAAGGAATATCTTTGAAAATGCTAAAAAGTAAGTACTGTTTTCTATTACACTTACCCATTCTTGTTATATGGAAGTATGTTGAAGGATTTGATCTGATTAGATATCTTTAAAGAAGATAAACCAGCTTGAAAAATCAGTTATTGGAATCCTTGTCAGTACCACATGATTAGAAATACCCAGGCCTTTAGAGTGAGGGAATTTTAGGTAGATGTGAAGAGTTTTCTTACACAACATAGACAGAATTTTTAAATGTTATCTATTATCTTTAATAACTGTAGATGCATGTACAGTTCTTGAATTTTTTAGCTGTCTTTGAAAGGTCAAAGGGTAATTTAAGGTTTTTAATGTCCTTATGAAATCCTTTAGAGTAATGCATATGAATCAAGCTGATTTTTGTCTCAAATCCCAGGGTGCTTTCTCATCTGGACAGTTTGGACTCTGGTAAGTAAAAAGTGACTTGATGTTGGCCTTAGTTGTAAGGTTTATTAAAACTGGCCTTAGCTGTAAGGTTTATTAGAACCTTANAGGTTCTTATACAGAACCTATTCATTATTTATTTTTCTGTTTAGCTGTTGCATAAAAACAAATTGCTGTGTGTGTTTTCAGCACTAAAGAGTTTGAGGCATTAACATGAACAATTTTTAAATTAGAGGAAAACTTTGGTAGAAGTGGTTAGATCATATACTGACTGGGAAACCTGTGAAAACACCTTCCAAACTTCATATTTGATCTAACAATATAAGCAGTAAATCTTTCTCTGCCTAAGGCTTTTTTTTCCCCTCGGGATTTTTCTACTGGAGCAGAATATCAGTGACACCATGTTACTGTTGAGTTTTGTCCACTGATACCAGCCTCTGCAACTCGAGAACTTGTGAACAGTAGGAAATTATGACTGATGAAAAATCATGGCATAGAGAAAGCAGACATAATGAATTTCCCACAGTAGAACAGTAGAGATTTTTGTGGTCCTCAGTTCCTCTGTCACAAATAAGTAAAACTGAATTAAGTTTAAACTAAGCTCCTGTAGTTTGTACGTTAGTGCCTCCTATGTGCCCTGCTGCCCAGTGCTGTGGAATGATGCTGATCCAAGTGTTCCTCTCTCCTTTTACTATGAAGAATTTTCTGTGTGTTCAAATCCAGCCCCTAACACCAGCCCATCTGCACCACTGGTGGTTATTGCTATGGAACCTTACGAGTCTCTGGTTCATGTTTTCCAAAGGTTTTATTGGTAAAAGAAAGGTTTTCAACTGGTACTAGACAAAATTTCTAGTATGTTTTTCTTAAGGTGCTTAAAATACAGCAATATGGGTCTTTTGCTGCTAACTAGTGGAGTTTTGCTACTAACTGGTAAAACATATTTCAAGGTGAGCAAAGATGGCTGGAAAGAACTTTGTAAAATATAGCACTTGAGTCTGTAATATGTTGACTTGATTTTATGCTACATGATCAAATAGGTTGTTTTTCTCCCTTTTCAGTTACTAGACAGGAAGCACTGATTAGGAAATACAGGGTATTAAATTTCGGTAGATACTATAACCTCCATCCATTTAGTTAGAAAAGTTGTGTTCTTTTACATGGCCTGGAAATCTGAGTAGCTGAAGCCGCCAGACTATGGAAGAGAACCAGGAAAGTGGGAGCTGATTCTGTGGAGTATTTACTTTCTGTCCACCTATTTCCTTGGAAAAGCCTTGCAGCTGTTTTAGCTTGTTTGTAAATGACGGGATCTAGACCATTTATAAATCACCTCATGCAATAGCTCTTACTTAGATATGTCTTAATTTTCAGCAGGGATACAGTTATTTTTCACAAGAAGCTGGGAGGGGATGCAGCCAGGAGGGCAGACCTAAACTAGCCCAAGGGATATTCTGTATCACATGAGGTCCTGCTCAGTATGTAATGGTGGAGCTGGCCAGGCAGGAGTGGCTGCTGCTGAGGGATGGGCTGCGAGTAGATTGCATCACCCGCTTTGTATATTCTGTTATAAGTATCCTTGTTGTTTTTCCAGTAAACTGTCCTTATCCCAACCCACGAGTTTTACCTTCTCCTCCTGTTCTCTTCCCGGTGCCACCCAGGGCGGGTGGGAGTGAGTGAGTGGCTGTTGATGGCTGCAGCTGAACCTTGACAGTGTGAAAGACAGCAATGCAGATGAAGTGGTGGGACAAGCTTGTGTCTATGTCAGACACTTGAGAGAGAATATAGAGGGTTATTTTCCATTCCTCAGTTCTCCCCTATGCAAAAGTCTCTTGATTTTTCACTTAATTTGTAGGTGAATAGATCAAACCACAACTTCTGTTTGTTTGTGTATTGTGTGATTGTTTGTAAGTACTTCTGAAGCCGTCTGAAGTCTCATGGTATTCCTGTCATGTCCTTGAATGATTCTTGCTCTGTTTATTTCAGAAGAAAGGCTAGTACCTCTCTTTCAAGAAGAAGATTATCAGCAGCAATTGCTAATGGGACTGGTATGTGTTTTTGTCACAGTGTGCACTAGAGGACGCACAGCCTCAACATATGTAAAGAGGAAGCTTAGAAATTCTAGTGCTGAATGGAAGCTCTCTGAGTAGCTATGGGGGACAAGCCTGGTATTTGCTAAGTTTTAGGGTTCATAGTCATGATTTCATCTTAAGAGGTCATAAGGCATAGGGGAAAAACAGCAATGTAAAAATGATTTGTCAAAATGCTTTTTTCCCAACACAGCTTGTACTTGGCTAGAAACTGTTAGTTCCATCTTCCCAGAGTTCATCTTAATCAGTCACTTATTTCTGGACTACCTTACATCTTTTAAACATGTTTAAGCAAATTCATCACCCACTGCTTCTCTCAAAGAGAAGATCATAGATCATCTTGGTCCTCATTCTAACACCTTTTTTTTTTTCTTTTTTTAACTGTGTCCTTTTACTTCTACCCTTCTGGGTATTGCCATAGCTCTTCTGAAGTCCCTTCATCTTTTGCACTGTTTTCACTAGTGGTCTCCCTAAAGGTTCCTTATCCTTCCGGGTAATAAATCCTGTCTCAAATACCTACCTGTCCTTTCTCTGTCTAAATACACATCTTGGTTTATCTTCTTCTTTTACCACTAAAACCAAATAAAACTTTTCGGCATATGCTGGAAGGGCTCAGCACTGCATCTGTGAAGAAATACCATACACTGTCCTGTCTGTCCAAATCTACAGCAAACTTTCATTCCTTCGCTTCTTGTCCCATTAGATCTAAATTCTACCTAACATCCTCTGAAGCTTCTGTTTTCACAGAATCACAGAATGTCAGGAGTTGGAAGGGACATTGAAAGATCATCTGGTCCAACTCCGCTGCCCGAGCAGGATCATCTATATTAGATCACACAAGAATGTGTCCAGATTGGTCTTGAATGTCTCCAGAGAAGGAGACTCCACAACCTCTCTGGGCAGCCTGTTCCACTAATCTGTCACCCTCATAGTGAAAAAGTTCCTCCTTATATTAAGATGGAACCTTCTATGTTCCAGTTTGGAACCATTGCCCCTTGTCCTATCACTGGCCATCACTGAGAAGAGCCTGGCTCGTCCTCCTGACACTCACCCTTAACATATTTATAGACATTAATGAGGTCACCCTTTGGTCTCCCAGCTAAAGAGACCCAGCTCCCTCAGCCTGTCCTCAGAAGGAAGGTGTTAAACTCCCTTAATCATCTTGGTGGCCCTGTGCTGGACTCTTTCAAGGAGTTTTATGTCCTTCTTGAACTGAGGGGCCCAGAACTGGACACAATACTCCAGGTGTGGTCTCACCAGGGCAGAGTAGAGGGGGAGGAGGACCTCTCTTTACCTACTAGCCACCCCCTTTCACCCACCTTTTCCTTCCCTGTAGTTTATTCAGAGAGATACAAAAAGCAAGTTGCAGCTGTCCTTTATCTATGCTTTCCTATAGCTACACTGCTGTCCTGGCACATTGATCTTCTTCTAAAATCTTTGAGACAGATTTTTATTTGCCTCAGATTTATTCTGAAGTGACTCTGCAAAAGAACCAGCATGGACTTGAGTTGCAATCTAAAGTTATATCAGGTCAGAGTATTTCAGAAAGGAGAGGGTAGGGAGTGGCATGTAATGTGTGATAACAATTACCTGATTTTAAAGACTTTAAAGCTAATGTTTAACCTGAAGTTGCTATTAATCACTCAGATTTGCAGGTTCTTGGATACTACTATAGGCTATATTTGTGGTCGTTTTCTCTATCATGAAATACCTCAGGATTATTTGTAGGTACTAAATACAGCCTCAGTATTCAGTATTTGTATTAAAATCCTTCTTTCACCCTGTTCACTTGGCTTGACCAGAGATATGTTAAGAATTGTAAGGTTTTTCTTTTCAATATCATTGCAAGTTAAACTGAAGCCCTAATGCCTGATGATCAACAGAATTGTTGGCTTTTTTTTTTTTCTAGATGGTTGCTCAGCTGAAGGATCACCTTATGAGACATCTGCAGTATGTAGGAAAAAAGAAGATTGATGAAATAGTTTTGGATTATGTTGCGAAGCTGGTTAGTTTGATTTCAGTCCCTACTGTTTGAAGGGTAGAGTCTTTGGTATGTACTGTGTGCATATAGCATATATTGGGTGGAAGGAGTTTTTAACATGTTTAACCATACTGTCTATATTGATAAAGGATATACTAATACTTAAATAATATTAAGAGCAGCTGTATTTGTCACCAAGAATACAGAAGCAGCAGTTCCCTTTATAGCTTGTACAAATGTGGTCTACACCCAGAATCGAAAATGTGAACTCCTACTGAACATCAAAGAACTTCTATATATATTCTTTAGGCTTTTTGTAGGTGTAACAGAAAACAGAGTTTTGCCTGAAGAAATACATATAAACTACAGTGAAAAATTGTTTTAGCAGTTCTTAATTTTATGTTTTAGATCTTCTTGAGAGGGTGATTTAAGGAAAGATTTAAGAACTTAAAAAAGCTCTAAAACCTGCAACTGCTTAGCATAGAAATTATTGTACCTGTACACCAAATCTTTAAGTACAGAATGCAGAGTCCGGAAATGCTCACATGGCAACAAGTAGATCACATTCTTTGTCTTTGTGCTAGCCCTTTCCCCCAGTTCAGCAAACTCCCAGAAGTGTCATGTTCTAGGGATGGAAATCTTGGGAGACTTCTTTGAGGCTACTGGTGCCTGCGTCCTTTCTGAAGTCCTGTGCGGACCGGTTGTGCTGTTGATGTTATGGTGTTCTCTGAAGTTGCTGACTTTTCTGTTCAGGCTTCTCTCTATGGCTTGACAAGCTGTTGCTGGTAATCAGCAGTCTATTTTCTGCATCCTTTATAGGAAGGAAAGAAAAATTAATGACTGATTAAAATAGAAAAAAATACAGCATGAAACAAAGCTTTGTACCTGAAAACAGTGCTGAAAAAAGCACAAGTGGAATGTTTATTCTCCTTTTATTTGTTTTTCAGTTATCATTTGTTCATTCTTAATATAAACTAAGATTAAAAAATATTAAAAATATTAAAAAAATATGAAAGCACTTACTCAGCCTTGATCTTCAAGACTAAATTATTGTAGACTAAATTGTATAGTCAAAACAAGTGTCAGCCTAGCCTTCCCCAACAGCAAGCTTTCAGGATGAATTTATGTTAGTTTTAACATCTCTAATAGTAAGAATGCTTTCAACTCAATTAACAGACTTCTTATTCTTAGAAAAGCTTCTGTAAACAAAAATAATGTTTTTAAAAATTGCTTCTGTCCTCTGTATGACACATTTTAAGTGCTGTTTAGAAAGCTTTAGAAATTAATTCATTTTCAGTCTTGGATTTCCCCTCATCTTAATCAGAATCTCTTAGATCTTACTCTTTCGGTACCCTAAATGTTTAGAAACTTCAGGGGAATAGCTTGCTGTGATTATTCTAACAGTTTCTGAAGAATCAGCAATGTGTATCTGAGCTACTGAAACTAATGAAACAGGCAGAGACTTAAAAATGTTTGCTTGTCTATTCTGCTTTCATTATTTCTTGGTACATTCAGGAATAAAGGAGTGAGTGAGAATAGGGTTCTGCTGCATAGCCACTGTATAAATAAATTGTAGCTTGAAGTAGCAAAGACATGGGAGCATTTACAGTTTCTCATAGAACAACAGAGTAGTGGCTGCTTGCTGTCAGTATTTGTATATGGAGGAGTAACTTGGGGAAGTGTGAAGGAAATGCCTCTGAGGGAATTCTCTTGTTTGCTGTGGAGGTCTGCCTGGTTACCAGTCCATGCACCACCTCGCCTGTAGTAGTTGTTCTACGTCCATATTTTCTCTCTCTGATGCAGTTACTTTATCTTAGCCTTACTCTGTATCTGTTTCTCTTTTCAGTAGGGCAGGAGAGGGGGGAAACAGGCAGCGTGGCGTTTGCTCCGTGACAGCAAGCAGGAGTGGACACAGTGAACAGCCAGCCTTTGGCACACACAAATGTGCCACATTGAGTCAGTGTGGTAGGGGTTGGCAGGGACCTTTGGAGATCATTTTGTCCACCCCCCCTGCTAAAGCAGGATCACCTAGAGCTGGTTACACAAGCTGCATCCAGGTGGGTTTTGAATCCACAACCTCTCAACACAGAATAACCTATTTAAATTTCTTTGAAAGTCATTGCAGTGGCTGCGTTTTCACTGATGTCTGTGGCTAGCTATCATCTGATGTGGTCTCAACTGCAGAGGAATGGGAGCAGGGGGGTTGGACTAGATGACCTCTGGGAGTCCCTTCCAACTCTAATCATTCTATGATTCTATGACAGGTAGTATTTGGATTAGAGTTTCCCAGGAAGGAGAAGGACTGCCTCATATCCCCTCCACTGGGGGGATCTGGAAGACAGCAAGACCTTGTCGCACTCTCTTTTCTCATCTTCTTTCTCTTCTGTGTTTTGTATAAAAAGCCACAGGAGCTGAACACGTGTGGTTCCAAATTACTTTAGCAGAACTTCAGTCTACTTGGCACCATTGCCTGGAAGCATAGATGTTTCAAGACAGCAAGGTGCTTTGCAGATGTTAGCCTAGGTCTGGGTGTGCAGTGTCTCAGTGTCAGTCTTATTTCCTCTCACTGCTTTAGAGCACTCCAAGGGAAATCCCAAGAAAAAGCTCATATTGTCTATCTCTGTAACTAAATGAAAAACGGCTTTGCCATCAAGGTGTGGGTTTAGCTCTTAACTCAGTTCCCCCAGAGACCCACTGCTAGCCTTACAGAGGAAGCTGCCAGATACTCTTTCCTTTTTCTCCTGTATGTTGTCCTGTGTGTTACATATTGAAAAAAATCCTCAAAAGTTTGAGACGTGGCATTTCTTTCTGTATGTGTTTTTTCTGATGTTCACTGAGGCTGATCTCCAAAGTAGGCAGTGGTGTTAGGGTGCTGTGTCACCAGCATCCATGTTTAAGTATGCTGGGATAGCTAGGTTGATTTTGACTGAAGAAGTTATAGCAAACCATATGGCTTTCACAGGGTATTGTTAAGGAAAGAGTGTTGATTCTTGAGAATCATACCCGTGAAAACTATTTTTTTTATTGCACAAATAAATAGTAAGAGGTGAGTCTGGAGTTCCTAAGAAGCTGCCTTCACCTCAGCAGTGATCTCCAGATCCAGCTGCAGCTCCCAGTGCAGAGGCCTTAGCTGCACCGTGTGTGCTGGCCAGAGATGAAAGCCATTCCAGCAGCGGGTGTGCTTCTTGTGACCCATCTCTGAAAACTGGAAGTCACTCGTTTCCTGGAAAATGAGTGGAGAAAACCGGAGTTCCACTGTATCTAGAAAGCATGCAAATGGAAAGTGGAGCTTGTTCACCATCAGGTAGCTGTGCAATGCTGAATGGGGTGCTAGAGGGTGGAGGACACAGGTTGTCACCTTGTAGAGCTTTTTGGCCAGGGTACAGAGGAGGCAACTCAGGCATTTCTGAAGGCCAGTATTCCTGCTCTGGCCTCTGCATATGAACTTCCCTTGTGTGTCCTGTTTCTCCCTCAGAGTCGGTGACAAGTTAAAGGTTGGAGGGGTCGTAGCCTATGAGGAGAAAAGAGAGTGGGGGGTAGGGAAGGATTCCTGGATTCTTGTCATCTTGGGCAGGGTAGGGAAAGGATTTGTAATTACTTGTCATGCCTCTGAAAAAAGGGGTCTGGCTCACTTCCTGCAGGTTTTCTGGGATGGATTGATTGATTAGTGCACTGCAAGGCCAGAGATGAAAGCTGTAGAGGAAGTGTCTGAATTCTGTTACTGAGATGTGGAAGTGGTTACACGTGACAGCCATGAGGGCCTGGCTAAAGGAAGTTGCTTTGACTTTTTCATTCATGGTTTATTTCAGCTGCAGAAGCTTAGAAGGCCCAAGTGAGAACAGGGCTTGCAGCCTCTCTATATGCTGACAGCCTGTACTGGAGGCCAGCCTGGGAGCACAATGAGGGGATGGTATGGGCCAATGGATTGTTTCACTTCACTGTAGGAAACTCAGCAGAGGAGGAGAAACATTTTCTTGACTTGTCCTAGCAAGGAGGAAAGATTAGGTTTGTGACTTCTCCTGCAGACTTTTTTCAGCAAACTGAGTATTGTCTTCAATATTATCCAGTTTTGTCTGGGCACTGGGGACCTTTCCTCACCCAGTGCTTAGCTACTTGGGCACACAGTTCTTGCCTTTGTGGCAAACAGATCTTGAGAATTTGATGCAAGAGTGTGAGATGAGTTGATTCACAAGAAGCATGATGTGTTAAGATGTATGTCTTGCACAGTGCTTTGGTGCATTCATAGCACTTCTGGTATAGTGTAAAGTCATTTAAAATTAAAATTTTAATCAATTTTATATTTTAAGTCTCTAGACAAAAAAGAGAAATACTAAAATCTTAGTAGGAGTCTCATGATGTTAACATAAACTGGTGTGTGAAATGAGTGACCTGCTCTACACAGGCTACTAAAAATATTGTCCATTTCTTAATTATTTTTTTTTTAGTTGAATCTGGTACATCGAATAATGAAGGAAGTTTGGAGGAGATACCAGCTTCATTCCTGCATCCTATGCTTGTGAGCAAGTCCTTGTTAAAGTTTTCAGCCTGCCTTTTAAAATATGGGTATAATAATTTTGGTCTTCACCAGTAACAGTGAGTACTTACTCTACTGTGAATGATATTGGCACATACTCTCTTAAATGGTCCTGCTGGCCCTAAGCCAACATGAACATTAACCATATTGGCAGTTTTATGCCTGGAGTTCAGAGTTACTGAGTTCACAGTAGTCTTATGCTGTGTAGTGGGTGTTGAACACCTGTAAGAGCCAGGGCACTTAACACCAGCACTCCAAATATTTCACCTGTGGCTGGTGATACCAGGTGCTGTTGAGAGCCTTGTAAATATGTGGTCATGGGAAGGGAGAAAGGGGATATGACAGAGACTTTGTGTGTCAACAGTAAACAGCTAGTGCTGTTAGGTGACAGATACCTAAGGAAAGAAGATAGCATCCCATGGCAGTTCAATCTCCAGGAGGGTGTGGGTTTCTCAGGTCCCTAATAAGCTGCTCTTTGTTAAATACAGTGATGAGCGAGGAAGTGCAGGAGAGTTTGCGGTGTTCCACATCATGAGTCGGATTCTGGAAGCTGCGAGTGGCATGTGCATGCCTTTACCTCCTGGTAAGTCCAGAGTTGGCTGTTTTAGTCATGAGGAGAGCAGTGCTGTGAATTCCTCCCAGAAAAGCACCAGTTGCAGCACGTGCCAAGTTACCATTGGCAGTATTGAAGTCTATTAGAGGGGAAGACCCTCCATAAACACATGCAGGCAAAGTGAAACAAAACTCATTAGTTACTACAAGTAGAGGTAACAAATCAGAATTTTAGTTCTTTGGTTTCTGCTTCCAGAAAAGAAAGCTTCTGCTTTTTGGATACAGTCTTAGCTCAGAACCGTGATTTAGATTTTTTTTTCATTTATGTCTTTTTCTTGGCTGGACTTCAGTGTCATGGCCTACAGGGAAAAATCCTATTCTGGAGAAAAAGAGTGTGTTTTCTCATGCTGTTGCCTTGCTAATGCTTTTCAGCTTTTGTCTGAAACAATTACTTCCAGCTCTGGTAGAAGACCTGATCTTGATAGTAGACTTCCATTTCCTAAAGCTTCTCATAATCACTTAAAGTCTTTTCAAAGCACTTGCTTGTTTTTGTTAGGGAAAGACTTTTTTAAGTTGATGTTTTCTGATTGTATTTGAATCACAGAATCACATAATGTTAGGAGTTGGAAGGAACCTTGAAAGAACATCTAGTCTAATCCCCCTGCCCAAGCAGGATTACCTAGATTAAATTATATAGGAATGTGTCCAGATTGGTCTTGAATGTCTCCAGAGAAGGAGACTCCACAACCTCTCTGGGCAGCCTGTTCCAGTGATCTGTCGCCCTCACAGTGAAATAGTTTTTCCTTACATTCACATGGAACTTCCTATGTTCCAGCTAGGACCCATTTCCCCTTGTCCTATCACTGGCCATCACTGAGAAGAGCCTGGCTCCGTCCTCCTGACACTCACCCTTAACATATTTATAGACATTAATGAGGTCACCCTTTGGTCTCCTCCAAGCTGAAGAGACCCAGCTCCCTCATCCTTTCCTCGTAAGGAAGATGTTCCACCCCCTTAATCATCTTTGTATGATCTTTCTACTTTGTATTTTTTGGTCTGTCTTCAGTCTTTGAAATTTTCTGGTATGAGTTTGTCCCTCAAACTCACACTGTGTGGGTGCAGATGCTGCCATATAGTGGTGTCATGTGATGCAGGACCATCACCTGGCTGCTGTCAAGGAAGATACTGAAGTCTTCAAGCTGCCTGTAGACATGTGTGGGCAGCAGTCACGTAGTGAGGGTGGTGAAGCCTCAAGTTTTGATTACTTAGTAGTCTATGTGACTCCAGATAAACTGACTTCTTCAACAGCTAGAAACAGAAGTGAAGGAGCGTGCTGGCTTTAGCGAATGACAGTTTCTAATACAGACTTAGAAAAAATAGGTATTTCTGTACAAAGTGAATTTGTGTTGTCTTTCACAGGTTTTCACACTCTGCACTTGGGGCTTGGTGTTCGATGTCTCCCTCTGCACACCCTCCTGCACTACATTGATAATGGAGTATTGCATTTGACAGAAACCTGTGTCAGGAAGTTGCTGAAAGGTACAGTGAGTTTCATTTGTTCCCAGCCAGCTAACGGGGACGGGTGTCGTTCCAGCCGTCCAAACGCAAGACACAGGATTTACTGCCCTGGAGACTTCAGAGTACTTTTTCGGTGAGGGCTATAGCTGGTATTGTCCAGCTGAAAGGAGAAAATTAGGGCTTGGACATATGATTGAGCCTTACCATAGTGGAAAAATATCTGTTTGGGGGAATGGGAAGTCTCCACTTGGGACTTGTCAGAGAAGCAAATGCTGAAGATCATCATGTAATGTGTTGAGGGATTTCTGTGACTATGGAAGTACACACCTCTCTGTAAGGAAGCTAGTCTGCTCTCCAGTCCTCAGCTTTTGCTTTAACTGTCCTTGGAACAAGATAATTCTAGTGCTGCCATTAGCAAATGTTGAGTAGCTCAGTTCTAGGAAAGAAAAAATCATCATAAGCAAAACAGGAGTTTTAGTAAATATTTAGGTTGAGAATGTCTTGTAAATAGAAAGTAAAGGTACCTAAAGGTGGTTGTTGAAATCTGTTCTGAATGAAGCCATGAAGTTAAGAGAGAGCCTAAGGTTTTGAAATGAAATGAGAGAGCATCATGCCCCTGTCAATTGCCTTTTTGAGATCAGAAGGGAGGAAGAGAGACCTGCATCCTAAGTGTCCTGTGATACAGCAGCACCGTGGTACAAGACTGCGCTAGGAATCACAGCTGCAACCATGTTCCCTTGTAAAGTGCTGTTTCTCCACTGCTCCAGAAAAAGGTCATAATGTACAGTAGTGTCTGGAGCTGGTCTTGGTAAATTAAGTCCTATAAATATGGGGAGTTCTGCTGAGCCAAAACATGTCTGCATTACTGAGGAACTACTTTTCTTGTTTCCCTTGTAGATTTGGATGACACTGAGAAGAATGAGAAGCTGAAGTTCAGTATTGTCACAAGGCTTCCAGAGGTAACTAATAACTTTGGATGCCATTTCCTGGATTTTGGTGTCAGTAGGAAATTCCTCCCTCTGCATAGGATCAATGGATGACCTGGCTGTGATTCAGCTAGGTCACACATACAATTGGGACCTCCACGGTTCACCTGTAGGATACCCCCCAGCAACTTAAATAGATCTGTCTATAGATTTTTACAGAGCCTCCAGTACCTGCAGGAACAGAATAGACCAGACTGGTCCTGTTCTGCTGAGACCTTTGCATATAGCAGTAAGGGGTTTAAAGAAGCTTTAATGGTGTTTAAAGAAGATTTATGTGAGTGTGTTACAGCATCCACAAATGCTTTTCTCACTTGTGACCTCTGCATTTGTTTTTATTCATATCAAATATATTCCAAAGCTGTAAAATCTGATCATACGATAGCTCTGTGGGATTGAATGACAAGATCTCCCCCATGTGAGATCTCCTACAGTTGTTAGGTGACTAATTTAGCCATGTGCTGGAACTAATTACTGATGCTGTGTTAAAAGTTCTGACAGAACAGGGGATTGACTTCTTTCAGTCTTAGTGTGCACCACAGCACTGTGGAAGAAGCACGACCTCGCAGTGAGCAGAGGAAAGCCAGGGATTCCCCCGCGGGGGAGTGCCTTGCTGTAGAACAGGCTTTTCTTTACATAAGTTCCTTATTGTTTGCTCATTATGGGCTGTTACATATAGTTCGAATGGACAGAAGTCCCGCTTTGGATTCCTCTAACAAGGGGTTCTTTATTTGGCAGCAGTGTTGAGAAGGGGTGAGGAAGGAGAACTCTACAGGAGGTTCTTTGTCCTCTGTTTTGGGCATGGGTTGGTGAGCTGGGGTCAGCACGGGGCCTTTCTGAGCGGTCAGCCCCAGGCCTGGTGGGTGGGGAACACCATTCCAACCCTGCTTTGGCATGAAGGGCTGAGCTGTGAGTGCTTTGGGGACGTGCACAGCTAGTTACGCACAGTAGCCTCAGAGCCTCATTGTATCTATTTACAGTTTTGGGAAAAAATGCAGAGAGTACTTTGCCAGAAAGGATGCTTTGGGGTAACTTGGACTATTTTGAGCAGGTTGCATCCACTAGATGACTGCAGTTGCATCAGAAGCAAGTATTTAAGCACCACTGAAATGGCCCAACATTTCCAAAATCAACTCTTTCAGTAGTTTGTATTGCAGGGTGACTGAAGATAAAGGGGGAAATGAGTTCTAAATAGGGATATAGCAGAAGGTGGAGCTAATTTCACAATATGTTCATATTTGTTTGCTTGTTGGTTAGGATTGGAGGCTTTGGGACATGTTAATTTGAATCTCTTGCCTTTGGGAGTGTGAATCAGTGTTCTCAAATCCCCATCCTAAATAATGGGTTGCAAATTCTGTTCCCAGTATCTCGCTGTGTCAGCGTTCTGCTTTTGTAAGATCCCTCAGACTGGGCCCGAGAGAAGCCCTGTTCTGAGTGGAGCATTGAGGAATGGGGCATCTGTAACTCTTCAGAGGAGAAAGGATCTAAACCAAAGAGTTGCAGTAAAGGATGAACAGTCATTTTATACCCCTCAAAGTGGGACAGGTATTGGGAGAGGCTGATACCAACTTAGTGAGTGGCTCAGCAGGTACTGAGTAGCAAGGTTTTGATTCTCAGCTTTTGGGAGTGTATTCTAATCTCTTAGTTACTGGCTGTGAAGGGAAGGCTCCACGGCTAAAAACTACATTTTAGCCTCTCTTGTCAGTGTCTGAATGCAAAGTAGTCTGTTACAGCCTGGATTTTGATTCAGTTTTCTTTCTTTTCTCCCTCCAAAGTTTCTGCTGGCCTGTGTACATACATGTGCTCAGGTTTTTGTTTGGAATTTTTGCTGTGCTTTCTAGGCTCTTGGGCAGAAGGTCTGCCAGTTTTGGAATCACCCGATAAACACTAAAATCATTGCACGGAAATATGTGAAAATGTTGCTTGAGAAGATGGGGAACGGTCAGGTAAGAGCACATAGGCCATTTTTAAAATGTTTTGCTTTGACAGTGTTGAGATTCCTGACCTTTCCATAGACTGTAACACATTAAAGATAACACCAAACCTTGGCACTGTGGTTTTGTGAGCTAAGCTGAAATATTCTCTCTTTCAGTGTAGCAGTCCTATCCCTGAGAGACGCTCGGTCCCCATGGAGTTTTTGCCACTTAACTACCTGACTACTATGTTGGCAGAGGTAGAGAGTCAAGGTAATGTTAATTAGTGACTTTGCCCTTTGATCTTCTTGCTCGGCCATATCCTGACAATGTTGACATCACCAGAGCTTTAGAACTCAGTGATGTCCGAACAGGAAGGTTTGGTTGTCTTTCCACTGATGGGAACAGCCAGGGGCTTCTTCACTGCATATCCCTCCTTCCCAATCCTCTCTGTGTTGAACCCAGATGGAAAACTTGTATTTTAAAGATGAAATGTAGTTCACTTACAGCTGTTAAAATGGGGAGAAGGATATGATTCTAATTTTTGTTGGTTGGTTGATATTTACTTTAAAAGCTGTTCCTTTTTCTGAAATTAAAGGCAGATGTGTTAGGGAACTTACTTCATACAGGGAACCAAAGCATCTGAAGGTTTTGAATCCTATTGCAAGGTTCATTAAGGGAAGCATTAGACTTCTAATGTTACTGGCTGTGCCTATACTAGAAAGCAGAATGAAGTCAGAATGAGGGCCCCTAAGGCTAACGGGATTTTCTGGCATACCCTGTTTGAGGAGGAAAAAAAAGAGCTAAACCGTATTGCTTCTCACAGCAAATGAGAAGCATGTTATGTACTAGCACAGACACACTGGGCTTAAATCCTGCTTTGGACCTCCCAGGGTAGTATCATCTCTTGCAGCCTCCTGAGAGCTCTATCCTTGTAGCCCACGTACAGGGGAGTTTTTGCTCCCCAAAACCAAATGAATGAGCACCCAAATGATTTCCCTGAGAGCTGTTTACATGACCATGACCTTACCTTCCAATGTTGTGGATGAAGATGTTTAATATGTTTTGTTATGATGATGTTTTACATCCATAAATCCATGGGTCCTGATGGGATGCACGCAAGGGTCCTGAGGGAGCTGGCAGGTGTCATTGCTAGGCCACTGTCCATCATCTTTCAAAAATTCTGGGAAACAGGAGAGGTGCCTGAGGACTGGAGAAAGGTAAATGTCACTCCAGGCTTCAAAAAGGGCAAGAAAGAGAACCTGGGTAACTACAGACTGGTCAGCCTCACTTCCATACCAGGAGAGGTGATGGAACGACTTGTTCTTGGTGCTGTCTCCAGGCAAATCAAGGATAAGAGGGCTGTTAGGAGTAGTCAGCACGGTTTTACCAAGTGGAAATCATGTTTGACTGACCTAGTAGCCATTTACAAGGATGTAACCGGGTGGCTGGATGATGGTAGGGCAGTGGATGTGCTTTTTCTTGACCTCAGTAGGCATTTGACACTGTCTCCCACAGCATCCTGGTGGACAAACTGAGGAAGTGTGGCCTGGAGGGTAGAGTAGTGAGGTGGATTGAGAACTGGTTGAAAGGAAGAAGTCAGAGAGCTGTCATTAATGGGGCAGAGTCTGGCTGGAGGCCTGTAACTAGTGGAGTCCCTCAAGGGTTGGTACTGGGACCAGTATTATTCAGTGTCTTCACTGATGACCTGGATGAGGGAGTAGAGTGCACAGTCAGCAAGTTTGCTGATGACACAAAGCTGGGAGGTGTGGCTGACACACCAGAAGGTTGTGCTGCCATTCAACAGGATTTAGACAGGCTGGAGAGATGGGCAGGGAGAAATTGAATGAGATTTAACAGGGGCAAATGTGGGGTATTCCATCTGGGGAGGAACAACCCCAGGGACCAGTATAGGTTGGGGACTGGCCTGTGGGAGAGCAGTGTAGGTGAGAGGGACCTGGGGCTCCTGGTGGACACTAGGATGATATTGAGCCAGCAATGTGTCCTTGTGGCCAAGAAGGCCAATGGCATTCTGGGGTATATTAGAAGGGGGTGGCTAGTAGGTCAAGAGAGTTTCTTCTCCCCCTCTACTCTGTCCTGCTGAGACCTCACCTGGAATATTGTGTCCAGTTCCGGGACACTCAGTTCCAGAAGGACATACGGCTCCTGGGAAGAGTTGGCAGGTAGGGCCACCAAGATGATGGAGTGGAACATCTTCCTTATGAGGACAGGCTGAGTCTCTTTAGCTGGGAGGAGACTGATGGGTAACCTCATTAACATTTATAAATATGTAAAGGGTGAGTGTCAGGAGGATGGATCCAGGCTCTTCCCAGTGATGGTTAGTGATAGGACAAGAGGTAATGGGTCCAAGCGTAGGAAGTTCCTTGTGAGTATAAGGAAGAACTTTTTCACCATGAGGGTGACAGATCACTGGAACAGGCTGCCCAGAGGGGTTGTGAAGTCTCCTTCTCTGGAGACATTCAAGACCAATCTGGACACATTCCTGTGTGATCTAATCTAGATGATCCTGCTTGGGCAGGGGGGTTGGACTAGATGATCTTTCAAGGTCCCTTCTAGCCCCTAATTCCTGTGATTCTGTGAAGTCTCTCCTGTGTTAATAGATTGCAGGACTAAGAGTACAAGAACACTTACAATTTGTCAAGACTAACTTCCTCCCACTGTTGTTCTAGGCACGCATCTGAATGAAAAGCAAGACTACGTGAATGTAAAATTTGTGGAGGAAATGGCACTCAGACACACTGTGACGCTTCTGGGCCTCAAGTATTCCTGAAGTAATACATCACTGGAGAAAGCCAATGGTGGTACTCCTACATAAACATGTTCTCACAAAGCTGTGCAACCAACCTTTTCGGTGTTTGTTTCAAACTTAAATGCCATGTGGCTTTCCAAATAATCTGCAGTTTTGTCTAGCCACCAGTGTTGACATAAGCTACTCAAAACTTGGTGCAATGTTTCAAGGCTGTAATCACTGACTTCTAGATAAATCCTAGAGAAATTTGTCTGGCACAAACGTGAGTTTCCAGTGCAAGGTACTGGTCGTTCACCATTTCATGTTGAGGGGGTCAAACCAGTGGAATTGCAGTGGGAATCAAAACACACTGTGAAAATTGGTATTAAGGTCAGTTCTTCTAGCAAGACTGACAGTCCTGATAAAAGCAGTATAGTATATTGTAACCTGTGCAGGATAAGAAAAACATTATTTGGGCACAGTTTTACTTCATTACTTCTGGTGTTACAGTTCACCTTAGCTTCAGAAAGAGGTGACGCAGCTGGTTTTCCTTCATTTTCTACTTCTATTTGTACAGAACAGGATCAGTATTGTTTGGTTGGTTGTTTTTGGTTTTTTTTTTCTTTTTGTATCATTAACTTAAAATAGCAAGTTTGCTGACATGTAGGATTTCTGCAGTCTTAACTGGGTTGATAAACAGCTCTGTTAATGTGTGAGATTGTTCGACTAGTCAAACTCAGACAATTTGATAGATTTTGGAGGTTTTCAATAGCAACCTCTGATACTCTCTCCAGGTAATTTCCACTGATGCTTCCTGTTCATAACCAAGGAAATAACAAGATCCAGTTTTAAGGGGTGGCTTAGCAAGTTCATGGTTGTTTGCTTGTCACTGCTGTCAGTGGAGCCTTGTCAGTAATTGCATAGTTAGAAAAATATTAAATAGATAAATAAAGAGAAAAATATTTTTCTCAATGGAATTAAAATGCAGCTGGCAAGTATGAACTCCAGTCTCAGACTGCAGGAACCTGTGTTGGTGTATTTGTGTAAGAGGTGGGCACTTTGTATTAACGACAAGAGAAAATTATTCTAGCCTTTTCTTTTTAAAGAAACCTATTATATAACCAGATACAATAAAACTTCACCAGAAAAAAACTCAACATAGAGTGGTGATCAGTCACTTTTCTTAAGATGTTAAAGTACTGCACTGCAGTTGGATACCAGGCTCCTCCTGGACAGAAGGGAACTTGCATCGCTATGCAGCGCTGTTCTGACATTAACAGCCACTTTGTCTTCAGTGTGGAATTTGGCTAAACATGATGGGATGTTCCTTTGGTGTAGTGCAGACACTGCTGACCTTGGAGATTCCGCAGCCAGTAGTGCCCTCTCCTGCTTTTAGGCTCAGGTTTCAATTGGCTTTACAACAGGTTTTCTGAGATGTCTCAGGTTTGGACTAGGTTCACTTGGTTTGAAAGGGGCTGGAGCACCGTAGGGCTGGGGCAGGGCGAGACTGTATTTCTCCTCTGGGAGGTAGGCTGTCCTGCGGTGCGCGGCTGTTACAGTGTGTCAGGGTGTGTGGACACAGCCTGGGGGTGGGTAGCTCCTTCCTCCTCAGCACGATGTGAAAGCAACACCCTTTGGTCACTGGGATTGTCTGCTGTAAAGCACCAGGACTCTCCTGAGCCAGTGCACAGAAGGCTTCACAAGGAAAAACGGGGTCAGTCTAGTCCTTAGCAAAGGGAGAAACCCAGAGGCATCTTACAGGAAAGCAGGATTTAAGTGACCCTGTAGACAGAGATTGTCCTTTTAACCAGGTGACAGCAGCTTTTCCCAAGTACAGTCACTGCAGTGAGCCTGTAGCCAGAGCACTGAAAGGAAACTGAGTCATAGCCTGAGGAGAAGTGCTAATGGCAGGAGTTTCTTACTCTGAGTTTTACTGCAGCTGTTCTGTGTGACTTTGTTCTTTACACACAGTGTATTCCTCTCCCAGCTTTGTGCAGCTGGGAGAGGAATACACTGTGTGTATCTACTCTCAATCCTTTCTGAAAGCTCAAGGAGAACAGGAGAGGTGCCTGAGGACTGGAGGAAGGCCAGTGTAATTCTGATCTTCACAAAGAGCAAGAAGGAGGGCCTGGAAAACTACAGGTCAGTCAGCCATGCCTCTGTTCCAGGAAATGTGATGGAACAGCTGATTCTGGGGTTTATCAGTAAACATACAGAAGAAGGTTACTGGGAGTGGCCAACATGGATTCATGGGCAGTCATGCCTGACCAATCAGATAACCTTCTGTGATGGAACGATCAGCTGGGTGGATGAAGGGAGAGCAGTGGATATCATCTACCTTGACTTCAGCAAGGTTTTTGATCTTGCCTCTCATAACATTATTAGTAAGCTTAAGTAGTGTGGGTTGGATGAGTGGATGGTGAGGTGGAAAGAGCTGGCTGAACAGCAGAGATGCCGCTGTGATCAGTGGTACAGAGTCCAACTGGAGTCCTGGATCCAGTGGTGTGACACAGGATTTGGTGTTGAGTCTGGTCTTATTTAACATATTCATCAATGACCTGGATGAGGAACAGAGTGTGCCCTCTGCAAGTCTGCTGATGATACCAAGCTGGGAGGAGTACCTGACATGCCTTAGGACTGTGCTGCCATTCATGGAGACCTGGACAGGCTGGAGAGCTGGGAAAAGGGTAACCTTATGAGATTCAACAAGAACAAGTGTAGGGCCCTATGTCTAGGGAAGAGCAACCCCATGCATAAGTACAGGTTAGGACTTGACTTGCTGGGAAGCAGCACTGTGGAGAAGGACCTGGAGTTCTGGTGGATGACAAGCCAGAAGTGTGCTCTCATAGCCAAGAAGGTATATTAATGGTATCCTGGGGTGCATCAAGATCAGCATGTCTAGCAGGTCAGCAGAGGTCCTCCTCCTCCTCTACCCTGCACTGGTGAGGCCACAGCTAGAGCATTGTGTGCAGTTCTGGGCTCCCCAGTTCAAGAAACACAAGTAACTACTGGTGAGAGTCCAGCAGAGGGCTTCCAGGGTGATTAGAGGACACGAACATCTTCCATAGGAGGAAAGGCTGAGAAAGCTGTGTCTCTCTGGCCTGGAGAGGGGGGGCTCATCAGCACTAAATACCTGAAGGGTGGGTGTTGAGAGGAAGGGGCCAGACTCTTCTCAGTGGTGCCCAGTGACGGGACAAAGGGCAACAGGCACAAACTGGAACACAGGAACTTCAATCTCCATGGGAGAAAAAACTTCTCTAGTCTGAGGGTGACAGAGCACTGGGACAGGCTGCCCAGAGAGAGTGTGGAGTCTCCTTCTCTGGAGAGATTCCAAACACACCTGTGCAACCTGCTCCAGGTGATCCTGCTTTAGCAGGGGGTTGGACAAGATGATCTGCAGCGGTCCCTGCCAACCCTTAGGAATCTGTGCCTAAAGCTCTCTGCTCAGGGCTCACTGCTGCCCCATAATCTGCGCTGCCTACCCTTGGTGTCTAGCCCAGTGATCTGACCCCTTGCTGGTACTGACCTGAGGTTTCCTGCAGCTGGTCTGTGGAAGACCCTAAACTTACTTCACCTGAACCCTGCACCCCACCTTTTGCAGCTTTACCTTGATGCTGAACAGAAAGCGATGCCTCACGGGTGGCTCTCAGGCCGGTCACACCAAAGCATGGTCGCACAATTGAAGGAATTTCGTTCTTCCTCGAGGTGTAATGTGTTCTCTCCCTAGGATCTGATGCCTGGTGCTGGGCACTCTGCCAGATTGCAGCTAAAGCCCCACAAACCCACAGTGTCCCACTTTAGTCCCTGTCTTTGCACCGCCATCACCTCCATGGACTCCGGAGCTGTGTGTGTCAGGGAGCAGCTGTCCAGTGACCTTGCACAGCTCTTGCAGAAAGACAAGCTACAGCAGGTAAAAGATGGGGCTGAAGATCTAATTACAACTTGGAGCAAAAACTGACTTTAGCTCTGGCTTCGACTGCCGCTTTGTGCATCTTCTCATTGCACAGTATCTTCAGCCGCTCAGTTTCTGTTTTCTGGGCAGGAAAAGGCCCTGCTCTAGCTGGATGACACAGTCATCAAAAACTCTGCTTTTTCTCTCATTTCCTGCTGGAGTTTAACAGTGAGTCCTTGCTTCATGGATAGCTCTGCAACAAGGGCCATCATCTTCTGGGTCTCATCCCTTATCTTCTGCAGTTCGTTGGTCTGGAGTAAGCAACAACGGCATTGTAGTTAGGGCTTCTCTTCGGAAGCTCACTCGGGCATGACGTGCCGGTGAGCATTGTGTGTGCAAACACAAGTCCAACCCAACTCGGCTTTGAACAGCACTTCCATACCTGGAAGCGACTGAAGGCAACGGGCTGTGTGTTTCACATACACTGGGACCACGGGGACACGCGTGAACTGCCACCCGTAGTCCAGTGCAGAAAGGTGAGTCTGTATCTTCCTGCCCTCTTCCATGGAATAGCAAAACTCCTGCTGCCCTGGCCTACTGGCCTGCACAGATGCACCTTCTGCTGGGGTAAAAACTGCCTGGATGGCTGGGCTCAAAGAGCAGTGGTCAATGGAACCAAATCCATCTGGAGACCAGTCACAAGTGGTGTCCCCCAGAGCTCAGTCCTGAATCCAGTCCTGTTCAACATCGTTATCAACAACCTGGATGAAGGGATTGAATGTTCCCTCAGTAAATTCATGGATGACACTAAGCTGGGAGGAGGTGTCGATCTCCTTGAGGGTAGGGAGGCTCTTCACTCAAAGAGCTGTCGGGCATTGGAGTAGGCTGCCCAGGGAGGTGGTTGAATCACCATCGCTGGATGTATTTAAAAGAAGGACAGATGAGGTGCTCAGAGATATGGTTTAGGAGAGGACAGGTACGGTTGGACTTGATGGTCTAAATGTTTTTTTCTAACCTAGTTGTTCTATGATTCTGTAACAATTAAAATGGTATTTCTTTCCTGAGTGGTCCTCCCAACCCAAACAAGAAAAATTTTCTGAGAATAGATACTGAGTTTATGTTTTTCTGTGTTGGAGTGGTATAAAACTTTCCTTTTCCCTATTTCTTTTTATCCATAAAGTGCTCGTCATGGAAGGGCTGTTAAGAACACCCACAAGAGGAGGATACTCCCACGTTTCTAAGCGCTCGAGAAATAACTAATGCTGTGTTTTGGTGAAAGGAACTGCTCAAGATGCAACTTCCAGAAGGAAGGCCGGATCTCCCAACGCCTGTGTTACTCTTGTTCTGAACACTGGTAACGTCTGAAGACTCACATATCACTTGCCGATCAGTGTTCCAGCCGCTAGTTTTGTAATCTGCAGTGACTCATCCTACCTCTTGCCCAGATACTATTTTGCTCTGACTAGGCCGGCCGGCGGAGCGTCCAGAGACCTCCTTTCTTACTCTGCTCAGGGCAAGAAAGCTGCTTCCTGTCCTCTGCCTGGGCATGGATTCTGTCTGTCAGCCGGGAAACGTGCTCGTAGAGAAAATCTGTCACCAGCAGCTGCTTCTCCTTCTGCACCATCTCCACCTTAAGCTACAGCGCGTACAGGGGTGTAGGTAAATGGCAGGGGAAGGTGCAATGCATGGTGTTCCTGCGGTTGCTTTAAGAGCTGCTGAGGTAATACCAATAACAGACATAAATAGTCACCTCACTATCAGTTCTCACAACTTTCTTGCTGTCTCTGCCAAGTGCCAGCCGGAGTTGGTCCAGTTGGTTCTGTCAGTTGTGCAGTTCTTCGGTATCGGCCCTGGGCCTTGGGGCAGGGGTTACCCCAACATTATTACTGCCTTGCAGTGACTTTTCTTGAATGCAAGGGGTGTTTTTCTAGTGATTTTTTTTCTTATTTTAGAATTCTGGTTCCTTGAGTTACACCGTGATGAGGTTTCAGTTCTTACTTTAAATCATACCTTCCTCCCTGCTTCTAAAAAATGTGAAACTATAAGCTTTAAAGACTAAAAACAGAAAATATGGTACGGCTAAAGGACTTTCAAAACACAAGAAGATGGGAAGAGAACATTTACGCTTCTCTCGTGACTTCAAGAAGCCTGGCCTTTTCCTGTGCAGGGTGGTAGAGCGGGCTGTGCCGTACCCTGCCGGGCTCTGCAGAGCTCCCCTCTGCCATGAACTGTAAGTAAAGCAGCCAGCTCCAGAAATTTGGGCAGACAGTGGGAAGTGGTGTGGTAAGGCATTACAGACGGATTTCAAAAGAGCATTTCCACTACTCCGAGCTTACCATTACCTAAATACCTGCCCAGCCCCGAGTGAATCCCCCCAACAGTACTTACCCTGGGGGAAGTTTCGTGCTCCTCTAAATGGGATGGGCATGAAGGTCTAAGAAAATACTGCAGTTGCTCATTCCTTTGCCTCACCCCATACCAGAGGTGCGCTGAAACCCGCTCTTATTCTGGACCTAATCCTTCATTTAAGCCTCCCCTGGCAGCAGCTGGCCAAGTTGTGGTCATGGGGCAGCTGCTGGGGGGCCTGGCTGCTGTGCCTCAATGGTCTGTTCTGGGGCTCCCTGTCTGGCACAAAACTCAGCAGTGAAGCCAGCGCCCGAGAAGACACTTGATCCCGTGTCCCACACTCAGGTGTCGTGAAGAGTGCTGGCTCTGCCTCCTGCTCACAGCCCCTGCACCCGTGGAACTGCTTGCAGAAGAGCGACAGCTATGTTAGTTGTTTATCCTGCTTTTATTTCCTTCTGCCACCTTTCCTGGGCCTCCCTCTGTGCAGTGGGAGGGTCTGCACTGAAGTCCCAAGGGTGTGGATGGCAGAGGGTGCTGCAGAGCCGGGTACACCACACCAGGGTTGCTCCTGTTCTCCAGCCTCTGCTGGAAGAAGTCAAAGTGTCCTGCTGGTGGCCTTCCTGGAGAGCAGACACTGGGCTGGAGTTCCCATTAGCCAATCATAACTAATTCCTCTTACAGAAAGTGTATTTTAAAAATAAAGGTGCTGTTTGCTGGTTCTGAAAGAGAGCTCACAACAGGAGAAGTGATGTTACCTGCTCAATCTTCTTTAGCAGCTCAGGTGGAAATGGTCCTTCCCTCCCAAGTCTCACTTTCTGGTCTCATTCACAGGGTCAGCAGAGGTCTCTTCCATCTGTTGGATCCTGGTCATCTGTGCCACCTTGATATATTAGACCCAAGTAAGTTGCTGTAAATGTGAACCATCCATTGCAGGTGGGGTATTATTAAGCAAGTAGGTCGTCGATGTCTCTGACAGTTATCAACAGTCATCAAAATGTCAAAGTGAATGCTCAGATGTTGCTGCCGGGATGGGGGCTGTTCACTGGAAGTTAACAAGTCAGGTTTAACTGGAAAAGGGACAGATTGGCTCGGGTGATTATGAAACATTACCAAACACCTGTCTTGGTTCTTTTTCCAGGAAAAAAGCCACATTCAGGTTTTACTTTTAGATGCCTTTGGGTCTGGTTGTTACAGGTGGTTACATGAAGATGAATCAGTATGTCGTGTTGCAAGAGAGACTACCATTGTACCTGGACAAGTAAGTAGGAAGCAACCCACAGGATGCTGGCATGAACCCTTTCCCTCTCAGCTCCTGATAGTAGGCACTGCACCTCAAGAAAAACAAAGACCCAGCTGCCCAAAGTAAAAGAAATTTTAAAAAGAAAAGCCCCATCTACAGCATCTTGACAGCTCAGCAGGTCTATGTGTTGGACTAATTAACAATTAATGCTAAGCATTTCTCATTGATGTGTGAAGGCAGATTAGTTTTCACGGGTCAGTTCAGTCAGCAGGAACAGTCCCTTGGTGTGGAATCCCAATTAAAATTTATGCCCAGGAAAAGCCTCCTTCAAAACTCACCAGGTATTTTTTGTGCCAGAAGGTAGTACCTGTAAATATTTAATTTTTAATGCTTTAAGATGATAGCAACAAAATAACCCGGTCCACATTACTGGCACTGCTCCAGCAGAGTCTGGTATTGCTTATGATAACGATAATGCTATTTTATCAGGTACAGTCATTTGCCAGCGTTGTGGGTTTGGTGGAAATATGCAGCTTCGGGTGACAAACATGCAAGTGGGACATAAATCAGTTTGATGATTAAGCAGCTGATGCAGAATATAGGAGACTCGGGTGAATTTTTTTGTTGTTGCTGGGTAGTACACAGCCCTGACCCGGGCTTTTTCCCTTCCCATGGGCACCACTGCCATCGACCTGGGAGCAGTGGGCAGATTCTGCAGCCTATTGATTACGATGTCCGCATTCCAGGAGGGACATCTCTAACAGAAATAGATATCCCATCTCAGAACACCTGTTCTAGTACTAATTAAAGCATCTGGGGAGGATACATGGACTTAGATTCAAGAAGTGTCTCTGAAAGAGTCAAAGCCTCTCACTCAAATGCAAACAGCAAATAGCAAAACCTTTTCATTTTTTGTAAGACTGAATCTTGTTTTCCTTTCGGATCTCTCTTGATATATTTGAAGCATTACCTATAATGTATATCTGTTGCTGGGATATCATTCAGCATTCAATACTAGATAGTTCAATTTACCCATGGAGTGAGAAAAAGGAAGAAGTTCTGGGGTAATGGGAAGATTGGGAAACGCAGGAGAGGAGAAAAAAGGACAGATAAGAACATGCCAAATTCTGGAATATATCCAGTACTTAATGAGATAGAAAAGGGAAGAAGGAAATTTAAGAGGTGCAGATAGAGGATTCAGCCTGCCTAATTTGATGGTCTAAACTGTATTTCAGTTGTAGGTGCCTTTTGAAGCATTCTTCTGACATGATTCTCCCTCTGGAGGCAGACACATAACTCCTTCCATTAATGAAGAGCCCTTGTGCACTTATCTGGCAAACGTGTTCTGTGGTGCTTAATGTGGTGTTAAAGTTAGGCATTCTGGCTCCTACACACGGTGACAACAGAACACAGAAATAAAAACTGAGGAGACCTCAGAAATGAGATTTACAGTTTTTATTATAGGAGGTCTAAGGGCCTTTGATAGAAATCAGGGTTTTATAGTCCTGTGATGGACTGATCCTCTCTCTGAACTTCTGTAACTATCTAGATTGAATGATAGACAAATTCTAAGTCCAAAAGGAGGTGCTATTCTCACCTCTTCAGATTTCAGCTTGGCGCCAGATGTTGGTTTGGTAGACAAGTGATTTAGATCTGTATTCAGCACATCAAGTCAAAGTCTTGTGCAAATGCCCCTAACTGAACAGATGCAGGTTGGATGTTGGCTCAGGGCCAAACTGGAATTAGAAACGAGTTTGGCAACCAACAACAGGATTCAGATTTAGCCTTGCGGCTTTTAGTTAAATCATGGAGATAAAGCCAAATTATTTCTCACTAGACATAATGGCTGTTAGCAGCAGGAGGAAAAGTATTAATGGATTAATTGGTTGAGCATAATGAGATGCCTGGGTTAACAGTTGGCTCAAACCTATCACAGCCAATAACTTTAGAACCTGGTCACATTTAGAAAGCTGATAACTGGTTATTTGCCATTGTTCACTGGAAAATCTCTGACTTGAGTACATGTATTAAGGCTGCTCCATGTGTATTATCACAACACTCTGTATATTCCTGGGTATTATTAATATTGTGTTGATATTACAACAAGATTTAAAGCACCTGTAACAATAGCCTCCCTTTAACAGTGACCTCAGGCTTCACATGAACCATCGTCACAAAGGAGAAAGTTTTAGGAATGCAGAACAGAAAAATCAGTTCCATGAGGGACTCTCAGTTCTCAAACATCATTGACGTTTTGTTACTGTATTTCTCTCTGTTTCATTCTAAATCTTACCAGAAAACATCTTTTTTTTTTTTTCTTTTTTTTGTCTATTGCCTTTTTTTTCAGGCTCCCTCTCTCATCATTTTAATCCATAATGGCACTCTAAAGTTTTTTGGGGTGCAGTTTGCACAAGGTATTGGACAACATTTTATTCTTTTAGCAGAGCATACAATTTCTTGAAAAGCCCAGAAGTAACAGACTAGTGTAAGCACTACTTAACACTGAGCCACTGCTCCCACTGGTGCAAGTATGAAGGGCGATGGTACACCCTAATTTATGATTTTGTGCCGGCACTAACAGAATATGTATGGAAGAAATGACCATCTGGAGATAAGGTCAAAAGTAAATGAGCCATTTCAGAAAGCAAGGAAAGAATGTCCCAAACACTGCAGTTTGTTAGTTGTTTAATGTCATGTTGTAACCAGAAATAAAACTTACACTGGTTTCCTGTTGAAGAAAATATACGTGGATTATATCACTGTAGGCAGCTGAGTTTCCAGAGCAGGCTCAGGGTCAAGTGTGAATTGAGTTATTATTGTAGAAATATGAGGAGCTAAGTATATCTCCCACCCTCCACCTACCCCCATCAATACAGTTTTGACAAATATTATCTACATTCCCATTTTTTCCCCATGACTCCCATTCTCCAGCTTAGTCACACTGACATTTCAGGCTGCGGGGAGGGCGCTGAGACTCTGTACCCAGGAAGTGTTTGGCATGTGCATGTCAAAGTACATCAGACAGTTACACATAAGCACAGAAACTAACATTTCTGAAGTTGATAACAGGCATCAGGTGCCTTAATGAACTTTGTGTTTTAATAAACTTGTACATCCAGACTTTTTTTTTTAATGTGAAATTACCTTAAGCTTTACAGACTAATTAAAATAGAGAGATTTTCTTTCCCACCAACCTGTACCTGAAGTGCCACCAGATGTGCTTTCAGGGCATTCTTCACTGGGAGCGCTTTGAAACACAATTCAATCTGTCTTCTTTTCTCAGTTATCTTCAGCTTCAGAAATCTCATCTTTTCGTCCATAATTTGCATCTCAGTATCTCCATTTCTACACAGCATCTCTTGCATGTTTATTTTTTCATATGAAATGCATAGTTCTTCTCAATTTCTGATCAGAAGACCACTGTGATAAGCCCTAAGAGATAAGGTGAAAATTTAAAAAATGTGACTCCTATTCTGTGTATTCCATACAAGAACTTGACTGGCAACCTCAGAAAGCCATAATAATGTAGGAAAATGTATAAAGCTTTCAGAATTGTTATTTTAATATCATGACAACATTTTAAATAGATAAAAAAATAATTACAATGTGAAAAAAATCAGAGAACAAGTGATTACAGAAGTTACTCTTGTCTCTCATTGAATTATAAAAGCTCTTCTGCCTTTCCACAGCATTCATTTAAAAATGGATTCACACGGTCAGACAGCTTTACGTTTGCTGCATTTTTATACCTTGTATACCTTTATACCTTATCTGTACACAGAGCAGGAGGCTACAAACTCTGGAGGCATTCAGCAGCCAAGCCAGCCTGGTCTTGTAAATAATAGTTCTGAAGGATGGACATCTTCACCAATAGACAAAGAACATATGAGTAAGTCAAAGCACTGCTGGCTTTGCCCCGGGAGCACCTGTTCATGAAACATTGTAGTGAGGCAGTCTTTTACTATGCCTAATTAGGAGTTCTCATAAAACATTCTTGATATATGGATGTCAAAATTGAACACAACATTACATCAAATTTACACATATACCTGTCATATTGTTGCTGAATAGCCCTTTCATAATTTGTGCGTAGCTGCTCTAGTTCGTCTTCAACGCGGGTGACCATACTGGTAAGCCCTCGAGATTGACACCGTTGTTCTTTCTTTTCTTTCATCTCATGTGTACTTGCACAACTTTGCAATAATCACTTTTGAGACTTTCTGTGATTGCTACATTATTTGTATTCTTCAGTTGTTGTTTCTGCAATTTTCTTTAACATAACAGAAAAGTAGGAAAGATTTTAGTCCTTTCAACTTGAAAGCAATTTCAACTAAAAGCAGAGCTTAAAGGAACTCCTCAGATACACAAATGATCTTCTATGTCTCTCTGCTTCACAGAAGCATTGTGACAAGTAGAAAGCCTCTCTGAGAACAGCTTCTCTCTGCAAGATCTTTCAGCTTGAAGAGAACTGGATTATGGCCCACGAGAAGTGCTACAAACAGAGCACCACACTGCAGCGCTTTTCTTCTCCAAGCCCAAGGGGCTGTCAGAAAGTAAGTTCAGGAGCAGAAGCATAAACTCTGATGCAAATAATGTCCAGAAATCCTCCCCTTCTATTTAAAAAGATATATTTAAGTAATTTTGTGGCTGCAGTTCAAAGGTCCCCAATTTTATTGTTTATAAAACCATGTGTTGCCACATTCACAGAAGCAAGAAAATTACCAGTTTCCCTGTTTGACAGATGAGAAGAAAATTCACAACAAAAGGTGAGTGACAAGATCACATTATAGACCCATGAAAATGAAGAACAGATCTCATTACTCCCAGTGACCATGCTGGCCACTAGGTGATAGTCCCTCACTTAAGACAGATTCTTGTTGCCACACGAATCCTTCGTTTGCTCACGACAAGGAACTTGGAGTTACCATGTTTGATGTGGGGTAAGTATCACTTCTTGGTCAAGTCTCTCAGTGTTCTCTACACTGAGGAGATAATCACATCAACATATGAAAGAGGTAGTGAAAGGAGAAGCATAGGCTCCTGTTAAAATACAGAACCACAGATGAAATACCCTGCCCCCCACCATGGGGTCCATCATTTCATTGCTGAATTACTCAGTGCAAAGCAGTGTGCTTCTTGCTGGTTCATTTCCCCATGTTGGTAAACTTTCTAGTTTCACAGGGTACTACCAAGATGAATGAAACTTCTGTAAAGCAATCTTCAGACTGAGAGCGTGTCAGTATTGCAGAAGTGCAATTAAATCTTTTCTGAAAAACCTTTCTTTCATTTGGACTGATACCCTCTATGTCATCCAAACTGTGTAAGTTGAAGTTAAGTCAGTGATAGTATAATACTAAAGTCCACTACTGGGATTAAAAATATTTACCACAGGTAAGAGAACAGTTGCTAGTTTCAAATCTATGTTTGCAGAGATCAAAACACTTCTTGGATCTTTACTGGAGTAGGGTCTTCTATAATAATTAGATGCTTCTGATATCTAGACAATACATAACTGTTGTATCCATCTTCCCCCTCCTTCCACCATGAAGGACTCAAAAACTGTAGCACAAAATGTCAGCTTATTCATTTTGACAAGATCACTTAAATCTGCAATTCTGCTTCTCTTCTGGATACCTCTAGCATGACTTTGAAATCAAGCTACTCAGAGATTCACAATATACTTCAAGTGACCGTGTCCTGAATGCATTTCTTGGCCTGATTGTGCAAATTTTTTTGGCAATGAAAACCAATGTTTTGGAAAAATCTAATTATTTTTAAACTATTGAGTTTTGGCTGTGCTGTTTTGCAGACACATTTAACTATTCACTAGCTTCCTACCTTCCCAGCTACCAAGTTCGGAGGCACTGTCATTTTGTCTGTATCACACCATGTTTAATATCATCACTAGGATGACAAAACAATGGCAAAAGGACATCTCTGCTAAACAATGGTCTAGGAAAAAATAGTCACATGCAGCCCCACTTCCCCCTCAGCCTCTCTGTTGTGAACTTTTATTTTGACTAGAATTTCTGGAAACCTGAAATCGTGTTTTGTTTGACCTGATAAACTTTGGTTTGAGTTGGGACAAAGAAATCCAGCCTGTTCTACTTGAATGATTAGTCAGCCACACTACTAACTAGTGACTTATTTACTAGTACCGTTCACCAGTCTATTGCGGAATCCCATATGTATTGGATGGTTTTTTGTCAAAGGATAAGCAAGTATGAGTACAAGAGTGTCACTGAATCACAGAATCACAGAATATCAGGAGTTGGAAGGGACCTTGAAAGCTCATCTGGTCCAACCCCCCTGCCTGAGCAGGATCATCTAGATTGGATCACACAGGAACGTGTCCAGATGGGTCTGGAACATCTCGTTCATGTTGAATGAAGCAGCATGATACCTCAGATCCTAGAGGCTCAAGAACCGCGATACAACAGGAAAAGCAATGACAGTTTATCCTTTCAAAGGACAGTAAATGAGAGAGTAGTCAGACAAAAATTAAAAAATGCTTCGTGCCATGTTGGGATGCCTAAGCTAATTGTGCGTTGTTAGGGGGATAAGAAATTGGAACAGATTATATGAGTGTGTGGCTAAAAGTCTTTATTTAAATCAGGTTTTAAAAATCAGGATAAAAATTATTGTTTGAAATAGTTAAAAAATATTTTTTCTAATCTTACATTTCTACAATTGTGGTCTATGTCTTACTTAAAACTCACCTTTCCTTAGTTAAAACAGTATTCCTTAAATTTTCTATTCAATTTCCCAGTAATTTTACCCAGTTTTTAATTTTGCTAACCTTCTGCCGAGCGGCATGCACCAAATTCATATATTTATTCCTCTCTTTTTGGATAACAACATACATTTTAGTAAATCCTTGGAGTCTGAAGAAATTACAAGGGTGAAAGAAATAATTATTAGAATTTTATGCATATATTCTTTGAATAAAAATGGCTTTAAAAGACATTTTTCAGATAATGTATTGTTGTCTCTTACTGGTTTTGCATTTCTCTGCCCCCTTTTTTATACTCTCTTATTTCAAAATCCTTTTTTCTTATTTCTTTAATAGAATTTTTGAGTTGTATCTGAAATTTAACTATAATTCAGTGAGCACTTTAAACATATCAAAGACATGTTTTCAAAGAAATTACTCAGAACAGCTATTTCTCTTAGATAAGGTAAAGGCAGCAAGGTGAGATTATTCTAAGAACTTATGCTAATTATAATGAAATCCTTATATTTGTAACAACATTAAAGAACACAGTTTTCCTACATATTACAAGGGTTCCTATGCTGTCATGGACCTTCAAAGTAAAGTGGGGGATGAGAGTCCATAGGCTCTCCTCATTAGTAGTTTAATTTCTCCACATTCTTGCTTTTACCTTAGAAGAGATTTTTTTTTTTTTTTACCTGGGCTTTCTGGACATCCCTGGATTTCTGTCCCTTCTCTTCAACTTTGAGCCAAGTCTGATGCTCAAGTCTAGATAACTCATCTCTGCATTTTTCCTGCTCTTTGAAAAGCCGTTCTTCAGCAATACATTCTTCTAACATGCAGGAATCCATTTCTGACATAATTTCCTAAAGAAAAATAAATTCAATTCCTTATGCATTGATGCATCAGTGTTGACATACTCAAAGATGGAAATACTTTGGGTTTATCTGTGAAGTAAATCTATATATACAGATTACATGGATTTTTATTTTTTTTTAATTGCTTTAATATGAGATGAAACACCATGTGAAATCCCCATAACAACATGTCAAAATATTTTATCACAGAAGGCTTTCTGTTCCTCAATCTCACGTGTCTTTCAGCCACTGCCCATTGGGCAGACTGGTTCCTTCTGTCCGTATGTTGTTTAAATATGATGACTGTCAGGTGTTGACATATCCATACTACAGAATGGAAGATACTGAGCTTTCACATTAAGAGACCAAGCATAGACATTTAAAACAGAGCAGAGTATCTAGATGCCAAGACTTGTTGGAGATTCAGTCAATACAGTCAGTGAACCCTAGAGCTATTTGTTCTTCCCAGTGTCAGCTAACCTCTTTAGAAAGAGATCAGTGGTTTAATTTCTAGGCTCTACTGACTACATGACTAGATTGTTATTGACTATTGTGGCCAAAGAGATACATATTCCATACACAAATTGTGACATGTATTCAAATACAAGCTGAATCTCACCTGATAATGCAAATAAATTGAAAGACAGCACAAAAAGACAATGGATATAGGGGTAAGAAGAAGGTATGTCTGAAATATATTGCTTCTTATAAAGTTGTTTTTATAGTGGCAAGTACTAATGCTTTCACAACTGATATGTGCATATGCTCACAGTATATGGCTGTGCTGAGCACAGAGATCCACAAATCCACCATGAAGAAAAACTTCTGATGTACAAATTCTTAAGTATCCTTTCAACAAGACTGTGCCATTTCTAAAGGCAATTTAATAACCATCATATTTCTAGCTATAATGTAGTTAGTGATTTACAGAAAGACTTAACATATAAAGCAGATTTACTTCCTGCCTTTTGATATATGACCACTAAAACTGAAAAATATTTTTATATACCTTCACAAAATTTTAGGGGTTAGAAGGGACCTCGAAAGACCATCTAGTCCAACCCCCCCGCCTGAGCAGGATCACCTTGATTAAATCACACAGGAATGTGTCTAGATTGGTCTTGAATGTCTCCAAAGAGGGAGACTCCACAACCTCTCTGGGCAGCCTGTTCCAGTCATCTGTCACCCTCACAGTGAAAAAGTTCCTCCTTATATTAAAATGGAACTTCCTATGCTCCAGCTTGGACCCACTTCCCCTTGTTCTGTCACTGGCCATCACTGAGAAGAGCCTGGATCCATCCTCCTGACACTCACCCTTTACATATTTATAAACATTAATGAGGTCACCCCTCAGTTTCCTCTTCTCCAAGCTGAAGAGACCCAGCTCCCTCAGCCTTTCCTCATAAGGAAGATGTTCCACTCCCTTAATCATCTTAATTGCCCTATGCTGGACTCTTTCAATGAGTTCTATGTCCTTCTGGAACTGAGGAGCCCAGAACTGGAGAAAATCACCAACTGGAGAAATATTACCAAAACAAGTGGTCTTTAAAATCGAACAAATGGTATCACGTTTTCTCACCAGAAAGCTGAATTTAGAAACTACCACCATTTTTCTTCAAACAGACCCTTTATTCTCATGACTGAACTCCAACTGTTGCAGTGAAAACGAATGAGAAATCAGAACTCAGTACCCGTTCAGCTCAACTTCTCTTGGCCATCTCAATCCCCTTCTGCAGTTCTCATCATCTTGTAATAATATTCCATTACTTTTAGGGATGGCTTCTGCCTATAAAAACAAACGACACACACTGTGTCATGAGATGCAAACAAATGATGTGAAAATTGTAAACTGCAGATAATCTACCTGTAGTAGTTACATTAAGAAATTAAACATGTCTTGTTACAGTAGCTAGTGCAAGGGTTTTTACTTGAGTAAAGCTCCTCAGCAATGTATCCAAGTTTCCAAAATTTTTATTTTCATAATTTTACTGTGAACTCTAAACTTCACAAAGTTTAAGTACTGAATTTGTAAGAGTTATGTTTTTCAGCGACTAAATCATTATTCAAAAAATAATCACAATGATCAACTTTGCAACGATGTCACCTTCCAAATTTGCACATAGATTTATCACTGATTTTAATAGGATCAAGATTTCACAATTGTGAAGACTCGATATCATAGTTTTTGATTTTTATTATTAAATTAAGATTGTTTCTCCCTTAGGCTCTAGAAAGTCAACACCAACAGCACAAACAGTTATGTATTATTGTTTTCTTGTGCACTATTGGAAAATCTGTTGATTCAGTCAGATTTGAAATTAATTGTGTGAGGAAAGACACACTAGAAGCTACTTTCTGATTAAAATATATCTGAAAAAATCCCACTGCAACTACTTAAGGTAAAAGGTTGCACTGGCCTCACATTGAGCAACTTCACTTAAAAATTCTTTATGGTTCTAAGTTTGGAGGTGATTCTCCCCCTCTACTCTGCCCTCATGAGACCTCACCTGGAGTACTGTGTCCAGTTCTGGAACTCCCAACATAAGCAACTGAGCAACCTGATCTAGTTGGGGGTGTCCCTGCTTCTTGCAGGGGGGTTGGGCTAGATGACCTCTGGGAGTCCCTTCCAACTCTAATCATTCTATGATTCTATGATTCTAAGTAACTAAGAAATAAATAGCAGCAGGCCAACCCAGCAGGCATGTTACCTGTCCTTAATTGCAAGTTTTTAATTCATAATTACAAATTAATTACATAATTAAGATGGAAAAAATGACACTGAATGACACATCTGGAAGCTATTCCAAGATAATACACACAACCCCATGGCATCTTTCTCAGATCTCAACCAGATGTTAGAGTTCAAAACACTTTACCTCAATGTAGATAATGAGATGCTTTGCAGTTATGGTTTTCACTCTGTGAGAATATCATCAATTTAGATGATGTTTACTGGCATTAAGCGTAAGACAAACGAGGCACAGTAAAGGTCAGCTGCTGGAGTTACTTTGGGTTCTGCTTTCAGAGAGGTTCGGTTTGACTTAGGTTTGCTGAAAGGTCAACAAACCCCATTCTAAGCAAGTTGTTTTCACTGTGATGGAAGGAGCAAACAGGCTCTCTGTGGAGTGTATGTCAGTACCACTTCTGCTGCGTGAAAGGCTGTAGTGGCTATAAGAAGGCATTTCACATTTTCAAGATAGGATTCTAAAGATGCCATCAAGTTCTTGAGTCCCAAAGTAGAAAGCTCATATAAAAATCTTTAATCTATTAAGGGCTTTTGTTCACATAAGACACGGCTAAGCTTTTGGCTGTCTCTGTGTTGGCCTGGCTGAAGAGAAGGCGTGCGAGGAGAACCATCGGGGCTGGAAACAGCCCGAGCAGCCAGTTCTCTTTCACACAGAATGTTGGTGTTTAGCAAGAGCTGACCTTTCACAACTTATTAAGAAGAAAAACACATTTGAAGGAAGTGCTCCTGTAATTTCCTTATTCTAAAAACCAGTCATTCTGCACTTAGCATGTGATTTAAAGTAAGAGAAATTTGGAGAAGGACATTAACGTAATGCTGCTTCTGCAGTCACATTTTTGTACTAGCAATTAATTACTGTGATTTTTTTCACTTGATATCACACTGAATAAATATAAATCTGTCTGTTCATGTAGTTAAAGGAACTAGAACTATTTAAAATATTTTAACTTTTCCTAGGTGTTCTCCTAAGTCCTGCAAATGAAAAATCTCCAGAGAGCAAAAGCCGAGCAGAAACAGCGTTGCCACTCCAGCTTTCCATACTCCAGTACTGCATTTGAACTGTCCGTGCTGCAGACAAGAGGCATTTTCACATTTGCTCTTCTAAAAGGCCCAGAAAAGGATTCAGAAAGCACCTAGCATGGGGACAGTGAGATAAAACGACTACATTGCCATGGCCTGTTTGCATTTCATTAGCGCCCTGCAACTTTTGGAGTAAAATCTTGCAGAGAATTCCCCTTGTGTAGCTGCTGGCCTTCCCTTCCCCCAGTCCCTGCGATGCTGCTACCTGCATGACACCTACAAGCCTCTGGTATAGCCTAGCATTAACCCCAAGGGAATCCTCAGCAATGCAGCTTAACTGTAAGGTCCCATCACAGGTCCCTTGCCCTCTCACACAACGTAAAGAGGTTGGGCTGGGTTTGGATGTCACCCAAGACAGTGAACTTTAACCACAGCTCTCACTGGATTATAGCATTTGATTCTAACATTGCATGTTAACGAATAGTTGCAATTCTCCCCCTCCCAGGAATATTTCTTCCACAGGAACACAGGAAAAAATACTGTTTACCATACTCTCTTAGATGATACTGTAAAGAAATTCGGTATTGCAGATCAAAGTCTGCAATGTGAGCCCTTTAATCTATATTTCAGGAAATTAATTGTAAGCATTTTTATGTTGTTATAGAGCTTTCTTTCTCCCTTCTCTTTTCATTTTTTGAAAGAAACAACCTTTTTTCTTTTTTCTCCCTAAAAGGTTAGGACAACATTTATAATCTCTCTTTAAAAGGTAATCAACAGCCCACCCCAAGTGGGCTTATATTGCTAGGTAATAAATACACATGAGAATTCAGGAGGAATTTCAGGGAAGACAGAAAAAAGAATGTATTTTTTAGTAATAATAAAGATTCTTTAGTAATTCAGAAGCAGAAAAGCTAAGTATGCATGTGTCTTGATACCTAACATATGTTATTTTTGAAAACTTTACACTGATGTAAATAAGATTAAGACTCATAAAAATTTCAAAGACACTGTGTAAAGGTAGGAAACATCAAGTAATATGAAGAGAATGTTCACTTGTCTAAGCAAGATGAATTTTATAAGACTGACTTACAATTTAGACTAAGCAAGGAACTAGTATAGGAGAAAAACTTAAGAAAGAATAGAAGAAGCAGTCATGAGAGGAAGAGAATATGGAGAAAGCTATAGATGGAGTAAATTTATAAGAAGAAACTGGAAAGAGAAAAGAAAGGAAATGCTTTGAATAGACAAGCAGAAGGAGACTGCCCTTTATAATCATCACAGAGAAGGCACAAATAAAAACAGAAAATGGTAAATCAGGATGATAAGAGTAATAGGTGAAATACTACTGCAGGGACGAAGTGAGGAAGGTGAAATGTGTGAGGAAACAAAAAGAACATGGGGAATTATTTCATATCACTCAATACCAAACTTTATATAGTGCTAGTTTTACTGTCCTCTGGAATAATGTTAAATACATTACAAACCACTTACAGTAATGTACAGACAACATTCAAACTTAAAAAAAGATGTAGCTTTTCATCACCCGGGAGCCAGGCAGTACTCAGCTTTATTTTTCTGATATAAATTTATTTATTGCCAGTGGGCAAGTCACTGTATTCTTTCACTTATGAATGATAACTCCACACTGCTTTAAAGGAAGACATGACACCAGAGCACCGATGTAATCTCCCAGTTCTTATGAGGATGGTCTTACCTAAAATCCTTTTCTTAAGAATAGCCCAACTGTATCTGAACACAGTATTTTTTATTACAGCCATAGAACCTAGAGGTTTCTTTGTTAGTTATAGCAACAGTCTTGACACTTGTATGTGCATAAGAATTAAAATTTGCCTCCCCTTCCCCTTGTTAGGATTAATCAGAAGAATTAATAGACGTATTTCTTACAAGAAAATTTAGAATCCTTATAATGAATGCATTCATACACACCTCTAATTTGAGCCTTTTATGCCATGACTTATCTTGTTTCAAGGAATCATAAATCACACTCAGTTGTAACTGCATCTTTGTTAAGTTTCTCAGGTCTCTATCTCCCTGTGTTCACTTGTGAATGACAATATCATGTTGTGCTTTTTTTCTCCAAGATACATTTATTTAAATTAACTTCTAGAGCTTCTCTATATAGATAGACATAGAATATTAGAAACAGGTAACTTGACCAAGACATGTATAAAAAGAAGCGTGATCATTCTAATGGGCTTTGAATCATTATGGCTGAGCAGCAGGATAAAGCATTGATGCATACTACCCAAAAAGCCACTATTTTCATAACTTTGATCAATAACGATATTCTTAATGATGTCAGTGATGTCTCACAGTCTGTTTTAAATGTGCTAAAAATTCCAGAGAAACTGTTACTTATAGGAAGAAGAAATATGTATGAGGGAATATTTGTGTTCACATCACTCAAACATTTTTATTATAAGTGCCACTATCTGTTAACACAAAACTTTAAAGGTAAAAGCATTGCTGTGAAACTAATGGCCATGATTACAGCTGTACATCTTCCTCTGCAAAGAAGGAATCATTTAAAGTCTGCAATCAACCTGATATGTTATTTTACTTTACCAAATATATATAAGCTCATAATTCAAGGGAATATTAAAGAGATGAGTAACCAGTTCCTACTGAAATTCAGCAGTATGTACTTGTAGAAACCTGATCCTCATTTCAAAATTAAAATGTTGATGTCTTTTTTTCCTAGCTGAATTTATTTTCTGTTGTTTTCACAGGAAAAAAATAATCTGTGGAGAGAGAGAAATCCTTGAAAAGGCTTTCCTTTCAGAGCAAAATCCAGCTTCATTCTCCCAGGATTTTATTAAATGCTTATGTTTTTTGAGGTTTGTCTTCAAGCCAAACCCTAGATACCAGTATTTTACATAATAATTTCTGAAGTCAAAACCAAGCCAGATAATTTCTAGTCTGCACTTGTTGCAGCATAAAATTTGAAAACATAAACAGCAGAGAAGAGGTACAGATCTTTGAGGACATAAAGCTGTTCACTCATACTACTTGGCTTACATCTAATATTCTGACCTGTCTGATAGGACCACTGATTCCTTCTCTCTGCTAATTTCTAGTAATTTTGTCAAAGCTATGTATTCTCATTCTTTGTTTTCAAGCAAAATTAGTTTCCCATCCAATTCCTTCATTACATCTTCTCTTTCTTACAAGATCTCATCAGTCCTTTTTTCAATTGCTTTCAGGGTGCCATTCAACTATTCTATTTGGCCATTAAGGGCTTATTTTTTCTTCTCTGCATCGCTGTGGATATATTTTAACAAAGCAGTAGGGGTTAACATTTCCACATGCATATTTGAATGGCAAAATATAAGTTGAAAGTTTTCATGGACACACAGAACAATTGCAGCACCTCAACTAGCTACATTCTATGTGTGAAAGCAGTCTACATGCAGTAAAAAACCTTCAAATGCCAATAGAGTTCAACAGTAAAATTGAAGATGGCCATGGCACTAACAGGGAGCTTAGCACCATGACAGTATTAAAAACACTTCCAGTAAACTGTCAAATTTCTGTCAAAAATTACTAGGTACATGGGTGTGACATTTCTAAATATTACTCCCAAGGCTGGAAACTTAGTTCATTCTGTGATGCAACCCAACTAGAAAGACTCATTTAAATGCATCAGTAATAATTTGCATAATATATTAGGTTTTAAAATTGCTACTTTGTAACACTATAAGAAAACCTTGTTATGATAACAGGGTTGCATTAAGCAGAGCAGAGAGGGAAATGTAGAAGAATCTACTCTGCCCTTGTGAGACCTCACCTGGAGTCCTCTGTCCAGTTCTGGAACACCAACATAAGAAGGACATGGACAAGTTGGAGAGGGTCCAGAGGAGGGCCACAAAGATGATAAGAGGGCTGGAGCACCTTTCCTATGAGGACAGACTGAGAGAGTTGGGGCTGTTCAGCCTGGAGAAGAGGAGGCTCCAGGGAGACCTTATAGCAGTCTTCCAGTACCTCAAGGGGGCCTACAAGAAAGATGGGGAGAGGCTGTTCAGGTGGGCCTGTTGTGACAGGACAAGGGGTGATGGTTTTAAAATAGAGGGAGGGAGATTTAGATTAGATATTAGAAAAAAGTTCTTGCCTGTGAGAGTTGTGGAGCACTGGAACAGGTTGCCCAGAGAGGTGGTGGATGCCCCATCCCTGGAGACGTTCATGGCCAGGTTGGATGAGGCCCTGAGCAACCTGATCTAGTTAAGGGTGTCCCTGCTTCTTGCAGGGTGGTGGACTAGATGACCTCTGGGAGTCCCTTCCAACTCTAGCTATTCTATGATTCTAAGAAAACCATTATACAAGAGACACAAAAACTTCAGTGTAACCCTGTCCCCAAATAGGGTACAAAACACATTGCTCATCTGGAAGGCCTTTGGATCTGTGAGTGTCCTGGCTGAAACTGCACGGTGCTAATTAGATTTAACACATACAGGCAGCAGCACATGCCATGCTTCAGGGGAGAAAATCCCCAGCTACACAAAAGAGAGAAAGAAAAGGCTAGATACTGAGTTATATTTTCCATGTTGAAATCTCAGAGACCAGAAGTCACATCAGGAGCTTACAGCAAGGCACCTCTGACTAAGAACTGTTACAGAAGTATCCAGGGAGGATTAGTTCAGACTGGACTGTTAGCCTGCCCTAGAGTTATCAACCCTGAATGAACTAATATAGCCTGTCCTATAAAACCTACCTCTTGATTTTTCTATGTATTCCAGATTATAAAAAACTCTAGAGCTACCCACAGTGAAAACTTTTTCATTGATGTGTTTGTACCAGATGAAATAACATAAACCGTGGTTTTCTCATGTTTTATATTTACCCTTTGTTTTGGAATCTTTTATATTCATTTTCCAGAAGCCTTTTCTCTTCTTGCAAACTACAGAAAGATCAAGAGGGAGATAAATATATCAGTAATATCCCAAACAAAAACAAGTAAGGGAGCCCATCTTCTGTTAGACTAAAGTGTATTGTGAATTTTCACTTGGGACAATTGAAAGGTCTCCAGATCTTCTACATTTTAGTAAAGTAAGAGAAAGACAAAGTGACTACAAAAGTGAAGCTGAACCAACAAGCTTATTAAGAGTTACAAGAGGGAGCTTCTTGGGGGTGGGGGAGTGGGGTGAGGTGGNTTAGTCTTACCACTGCCTCCTGCTGGGATGCATTTACAGCTCATTCATCCCAGTCTTTATACTAGCAGACTATAACATGTCAGATGCCCCCCTGCACCCACAGTACTTCCCAACTCCAGAAACCAAAATTTTGACATGGAACTGAGTCAAAAAGAAAGAAGAGGTGGGTTATAAAGATTGTAGATTTAGAACCAGTCAAGAAGGCATAGTAGAAAGCCAGATTGAACAGTGATCTTAATCCATACCTGAAGATATGTTGCAATTTAATTTCAGGCAAAGATAAAGACAGTCAGCAAAGGAAGACAAAGAGGAAAAGAAAAAAAACAGGAAATCTCTTAGATCTTCTACATTTTAGTAAAGTAAGAGAAAGACAAAGTGACTACAAAAGTGAAGCTGAACCAACAAGCTTATTAAGAGTTACAAGAGGGAGCTTCTTGGGGGTGGGGGAGTGGGGTGAGGTGGTGGTGGCTTCCAAATCTAAAAAAATTAGCCCCAGTGAAGAAACACATCAATATGTCCCCAGCTCATGCACAGAACTGTGCATGAGCTGGGGACATATTGATGTGTAGGAGGCGAACAGATCACAGCAACAAACCAAACTGAACTTAATCAGGTCTCCGTGGCATTAATTGGGAATAAGAAGGCAGGTTCTTGCACTGTAATTAGTGCCTATGATGACATTTCTGAGTCTCAAGTAAACATTGCATCTGGGGAATAGAAGAAACACCCAAATTCTCTGTTCCAGATATAGCTAAGAATCAACTTCAGTGCTTCTATTTATATTTGTAAGTCCAGCTGGAGGATGTGCTGCTCAGGTCTCCTGGAGAATCAGGGCAGTCTGTTAGAATAAACAATTTAAATAAGGTGAGTTTACACAGAAGGGGACAGGCTTTCATGAAATACCCATGTCAGAAATATAAACCATGGCAAGGGAGTCGTGGGGCAGCCCCACCTATGGAAAGCAGATATTACAGTTGTCTCTCAATGTGGTTGATATGGAAGAGAGGTGGCTGACCGGTATTCCCTTTCCTCTGAAAACCTTTCAGTGGCAGCCTAAGCCTACTTTGCATGGTAGTGATTCAGGTTTCAGAAGGTAGTGGTCATGGGAGAGGGATCAGCATCCTCCCTGGAATCTTGTGCTCAATTCTTTATCAGTGTTGATTTAAGTTTCCTCTCACCCCAAATAAAATGCTTTTTATATTAAGGTCCTCTGACAAAACGAACAAAGCTTATACCTGGAAGACTCAGGTGACATGTTTCCAGTCAAGGAAAGAAAACAGTCCAAAAAAGGACTGTGTTGGTATGCCTCTACAGGCACTGGTAAGTCTGAAAACCAATTTGAATGACAGAGTGTTTAAACCCCCACAAAGTGAATGAGTTTGCAAAAAAAAAAAACAAAACAAACTTTCAAAGGAAAAGGTTGAATTTAGACCAGCTCTTCCCCCTTCCCACCAAAAAAGAAAAAAATTATTAAAAAAAAGTTTTCTTGGGAAATCTAACTTCAAGAATTACAGAGAAGACACTGGAGTATTTTTCAGGTGTACGGTGCAAGTGCAAGCAAGTAGAAGGAAACACCATAAGGTGATTTCTTCTTTGCTGCACTGGGGCTCAGAAGTGACTCCTTTAATGTTGCACTGTTTAAAGTCAGTGAGAGAGACCACAGGGATCAATCTGCATTGAAAACTGAGCTACTTCCATTCTGTGGTAACAGCTTTAACCTGTCTCTACACACTGTGCCCATAAACTGCAACTCAGTATATTGTGTTGGAATGCCACACAGGTCAAACACAATGTTTTCACTTACCAACAGGTTGTCTAATTGCATAAATACGTTAATAAGGACAATTCATATTCCCAACACATTTTGGCAGGATTCCTAGCTGGATTCCTTGGGACTGGCATAATCACAGCAGTTATAGTGCTAGTCCATTCTGCACAAACACCCATAGCTTTGACTGCCACAAAACTGGATTAAATAAGCCCTGTGCAAACTGATTAAAGAGGTACCGCATTGCTCGCCACCAGTCCGTGCTGTGCCCTCCTTAATATCATGCCAAACAATCACAAGAGCATTCCCAAAAAACAGGAGGGAGAGCAAAGTTGACACTGTTTTTCTTTTGTCACATTCCTCACTCATGAGGGCAGATTCCTGTGGAGCCATTCCTGTTTCATAACAAAGACTTTTCCATCCACCAAAAGTAACACAATTTGAACACCTCATTTTCTGTGACATAAACAGAGGCAACACTGAATGGCAAGCACCAAGTCAAATTACCTTCAGAGCTGGCAGACCAACAGCTACTACACAAAAAAGCAGTGAAGGTGTGAAAGGAAAAAGTAGATAAATAAAGTTAAATCTTTCCCTTTTGAGCAGTGAGTTTCGTCCAGCAGCCAATATCCACAAGTTAGACAGGCATCCCTATGCCAACATCTCCAGGCATCCATACTGTCAGGGATAAAAGAGGAACCATCAAATGGCAGGTCATCTAATATCCCAGGTTCCTGTTTTAGGATGAGATAAATTAGTGGTTGAAGATAACATATTTCTCTCTGTTGACTCTAAAGGGAGACCATAATTAAGAAGGGAGGTTCAGATTAAGAAACAAAATAAGATTCTTCAAAGGCAATAAGTTCAAAGTCTGATTTAATAATTGTATGGATGCAGAACTTTAAGGTACGAAGGCCAGAGAAAATCTGGTCTTTCCATTTAGCATTCGAATCTTGTAATCTGTGGTATAAGTATACCAGCCCCATGACTGTTTATAAAATACTTAAACATCAATCACAACAACAAAAAAATAGCTGCAAGTTTATAACTCCCATTCTTTTATAGGTCTTTAGTGAGTGTATTTTTACACATATTATCGTGTGGTTTTTATTATCAATCATTATTATACCTATAACAACATACATAATGAAAAGATGAAACTCTCAAGTTTAAGCATTAATTGTGAAAATGTTTCTCATGTTGCTTTACTTATTTTTGTGAAGCTTGATAGCAGTACTGTACTTGAAGAGCTATCATGGATGCAGATGTAATGAGTTAAAAAAAGCTCTCGGAAAATTGGACCATTAATGAAAATACATTCCAGACTTTTCCCTGAGAGATGTCTACAGCTGCAAACTGACACAGAAATAAAAAAATTATGTCACAGAGATTAAGAAATGTAGTGGTAGTTGTCAACAGAGGTCCATTTCAGTTCCTCAGCTCACAAAATAGCCAGAATGTTGTTTTCACTACAAATCCCATCATGTAAGAGAGCTAACTCCTTCAGCTACACTGACACATAGCTGGGATTGCTGAGGAGTCCAGATAAGGTTTTCAGCAGTCCACAACTAAAGTCTAGTGACCACAAGGAGAGATATCACAGCTGACAAGCTGCCAGCGTGAGATTCCTGTAAGGCTCTTAGCTGTAATTAGTTGTATGTACCAGAGAATCCAGTCACAAGACCAGTTGATAACAACTTCAACTGTAGCTCAATTTATTTTACTTATGACTTGTAATTCTTGACCAGAAAAAGTATGGACAAAAGCCTAACTTTTCACTTTTTAATTACTGAGTGACTAATCCTGAAATGATTACAAGCATTGAAATAATTTTCCGTATTTGCAGTGCTTCTACAAGGACTAATTGGGTTTTGCAATCCTGCCTTGCATGCAGTAGCACGCAGTCCTTCAGGGAATAGCCATTTTGCTACCTGCACAAATGACCATGAGGACTATTGGCTGGAGCTAGGCTTTAACATAAAATTGTTTTCAATAATTAGGCCCCTTTAACCTCACAAACGCTTCTTATAGGCAATTTCATCACAAATTAATGGCTTACCATTTAATACACAGTTATCATAGAATCATAGAATTGTTAAAGTTGGGAAAGACCCTTAAGATCATCAAGTCCAACGGTTATAGATGATACTTTAATGTAGATTAAAATTTATTATTTCTCAACAATAAACGATTGTTGACACTATTGCCTGATAATGAGAAGCAGCTCTTCTTTATTTTTGTCACAAACCAGGACTGTAATCCTCACATGGACATTAAAATGGAAAGCTAGAATAAATCCTCACTGATCAGACTGAATCTTTCCTTGTTCTCATGTGAACCTGATTTTTTGGTCTATGTTCGTATGTACTGAGGCTTGTCTAGTCACTAATATAAGAAGAAACCTCATGTCTCTGAAGGCAATTGCACCAGAACCGAACTGGGATCACTGCTTTTTCTTTTACTTTATTACACTTGCTTAATAGTTTCTGAGAGGAGGAATACTCCGGAGCGAGCTCTGATTTTGGGGTAGTGGCACAAATGTCACAACCTCATGGTCGTTCCCCTCCTGCGCTGAGCACCCAGGCGGACGCCATAGCAGGAACCCAGTACACCCATACAACAGAAGGGGAACACAAGCCGGAAGTGAAGGTGTACACCAACACTGGGTACACCACACCCATGCAGCCACCCTCAGGGTGACTTCCCCTCAGCTAAAGTGCACCAGGGCTGCTTCTGAATACCTCCTGCACATACTATGAAAAAAGTCACCAAATTTCTGAAAACCTGCTGATTCTACAGTGCCAAAAGCAATTTCAGTTTACCCTTGGTATGCTGAATACTCATTGGAACAATGAAGACTTAAACCAGAAGATGAAATATGACCCTCAGTTGTTGAAAGATATATCTGATCCAGAAAAAAAAATATGTTTATGGGGGCAAGCAAAAGGGAAATGAAATATGGAAAAGAGAGCATAGAATACTAAGGGACCTTGAGACAAAAATAACTTTGATAATGTTATGGTGTAACTATGTGACTCTTCAAGAGACAAAGTCTACTGTTGTCATATCTGAATCTGAGTGCCAAAAGGGTCCTAGGTGTCCTAGGTGGAGGGAGGAAGTGAACGGGAGAGATGTTTCAGAGAAAGGAAGGGTTACAGAAGCAGGGAAGCAGATGATCTACAGAAGCTCTCATTTCCAGCTCAGGAGTATTTCTGAGTAGACAAGATCCAAGACTTTTAAGAAAAGGATAAAGCAATAGCTAAGAGACGCAGCCATTCCCTTCCAAAGCTTTTCCCCTCCATGTTCTCCGCCTGATCTACGTAAGGAGGTAAATAAGGAATATGTTTGTTTTCAGATTAGTCATAATTCCCAAAGAGAAATTTACTTTTAAGTGCCAAGCACAGCTGGGGCAGCATTAGCACAGTTGGACAACATGAGAAACTGTGCTCCAGAGAGATCAAGGGCCAAGAAAGGTTGCTCCGTGAGTTTCTATCCTGAGAAATGAAGGAAACCAAGCAGTCACCTAACAGCAAGCTTATGCTGCTTCCCCTTTGCGTGTGACACCACCCATGCTCACAGATAATTCAGAAGATACTGCTTTACTATTTGTGCAAAGCCATCAGGTATACAGATCTTCTTCCTCAGCATTACTATTAGATCACTTGCTACTCACAAATCTATTCTGGACATTCATTTTCACTGCCTTCCACAGGCACCAAACCCATCCCTTCTTCACAAACACGAAGTCACAGCCATTCTGTTTTTCTTCACAGCTCATTTCCACACTACTATTCACTCACCTGCTCATCACGGGTACGTGTTCTGCCACTCCTAGTTATTATATACCAGTCCAACACTAAAATCCCTCTCATTTCTGGAAAGCAGTATCTTCTCTCCCAGAAAACAAATCCACACCTAAGCAAGGTACTTCCTCCTCATTCCACACCCACAACACACATAAGACCCAATGCTACTGCCAGGCACAAAACAGATTCCAAACAAGGAACAATTAAATAACCGGTGGCTCTTCAGTTTAGGAAGTTGACAAATATAGGGGTGGGGGAGGGTACAATAGAGATCTATCAAACTATACTGCATCACCAAAGATGAAGAGACAAGCAAATATTCAGTGTCTCATCCAACACAAGACCTACAGGGCATGAAAGAAGCTGGTCAGGTCAGGTCTATCAAAGAAGATAAGAGGTGGCAGCTCTTGTGCAGTTCATCTGTGCAACCTGTTGCCCTGGTGTTGCGATGCCAGAAGATACATAGTTGAGGAGGAGACAGGAGAAATTCAAGGAAGAAGGATTAACTGAGAATTCCTAAATATAGAGGAATTTGGCTCATGAAACCCCTGCATTAGAAATGGCTGGGGCTGTGTGACTGGTTGCTGTTAGACACTGTGCTGTATGGACCGCTGGTCAGACTGTACATCTGGTTTTGATCTCATGCAATAAGTAAGATCAAATGGAGGAAGTTTCTTATTAAAGTGAAAGAACATTTTTCAGAGTATGACTGATCCAAAAAGTGAATTTTTAATTTACACAATAGGATATTCAATTAATATATAAGAATTAATGTGCAAGGCTATTTGAAACAATCTTAGTTGTGTTTTGTGGAGGACAGAAATCTCCCTTTGATTAGACTAAGAAAACAGAATATGAGTAAATGCCCCCTTAATATATAAACCCCATCATTTTTTTTAAAATTATGCAAAGCCACCGAAAAATGTTCATAATGTATAAAGACAGAGAGGTAAAAAGCAAGGTATTTTGAAGAACTCATTTCTGGACTGCTTGAAAATTGCAAAAGATTCTCTATTTAGTAATTATTTCAGGAAATTTCATGTTTCTTAGTTATCTCATAGCAAATAATTTTTTCCAGATGCTTTCCATGTTTCCCTATTTCTTGCACTCCCAATTTGCTTCTTTCTCAAGTTTCTTTCTCTCTTAGAGCAAACAGTTGGCTCCAAAAAAAAAAAATTCAAGAAAGAACTGCCAGAAAAATCCTCTCTATGCAGTTTGTACAGTGCCCCTGCTCTCCTTGCAGAAAAGTAATTTTAACTGCTGAGCTGCTGACATCACTTATTGGGATTTATATACACCAACTACACTACAGCTGGACTGAAGATGGGTAAAAATAGAACGCACCCCTCAATATGAATGTATGAGTTCATCTCTATACATTCGTATTTTTATAAGTGCAATTGTACTGTTTGTAATTTCACTATAAAAACTTCAATTCACACTTATATGCAGATAATTAACATATATACAATATCAAGCTTATTCTGGACTTTTTTTTTCCTTTTATAGAGATGTCAAGTATTCACTTCTTTTACAGCAAATTTCTCAATTTTCTGACTCAAGAATATACAAGTATTTCTCTTCCTTTAAATACCTGAATAGAAAAACCTTGAATAAACTGTGGTTCTGATGTTAAAAATAGCATTGAGCCTATTTTTGACATAATTTCCATAAAAGTCCAGTCACCAGGTCTCTGGGACATTTTAAACGTTTGTATTAAAGTCTAGAATTATTCCTGTTAATTTTTCCAACTTAAACATTAATTACAAAATGTAGTGAATTTTAAACAATGTTTCGAAGGACATCATTGCGTGTTCTAAAATTAGAAATCACTATATACCTCAGACTAGCATAATTTCATTCATCACTGAAATGTTGCTCTTACTAAAGAAAGGTTGTGGCATATTTTTAACAGCCATAAGAAACGTGTCCAATGGAAATGGAGAGGGGATTGAATTACTTTCTAGATAAACTATGATAAAATTAGCAGCGCTTGACCACTATTACTTATCATTCCACCTTGAACCGAACTTCATACTCACTTTCTTTAACAGCATTGTATTCATTTTGGAAACTAAGCAGTTGTTGCCTTTCTCGGGAAACTTCACTGAAGATCCTTCAGGGAACTGTTCTGCTTTTTCCAGTTTATGTTGTTGTTGTTCCAGTTCTACACTAAGACGTTTGGCTTCCTGCAACAGCTGGAACTCAGATTCCTGTAAACTACATAAACCAGAAAAGTTTAGAGCTAGGCAATGAGATGCACAAGTTTGTATTTGCACTTCTTTATCTACCTATATTTAATTCAAGCTTTTCAACATGAGATGGGATCAATTCCTGAAAAATCTGATCTGACCTACTAGTTGACTCTCTGCCTTGAACACATGGTCAGATCTGAGACATCCTGTGGTCTGTTCAAAGCTGAATTATCCTATGATGCCAGGAGACCAGTGGAATCTGATCTAAGGGGTTTTTTTCTGCATCCCAAAGTTGGAGTGGGATTAATGACCAGATGAATGAATAGTTAGTCCAATTTCTTTGTCTAGCCCCTCCTAGAACCAGTGAAGAGACAGGGAATACATTTTGTCCTAAGAAGTGCAAAGGGTAGATCTGCATTTTGTGGGGACCAGTAACAGGGATGTATTCACCAGAGCAAGGCCCAGTCTGGGCTACATAAAACCTTTACGTTCTCAGTGAATACCAGGACACCTACCACTGCTGAATTGCCTGTTGCAATTGTTCTAATGTTACCAGCAACTGAAGTAACTCCTTCAATGTTACATAAGCTGCAAATACATTTGTCCTCAGAAATAATTAATTATACTGTCTGACATGTATCACTGAAGCCTAGCTTCACAGAAACAACAGACTGTAATATTCTGTCAATGTTAGGAGACTGGTATTCACAGGACACATAAGAACCTATGTGGTGATAGCTGAACAACAGATTTTAAAGCTGTTAGTAAAACAGAATAATTATTATGGCAAAATCTTATGTAAATACATATGTGATGCACAACTTATAGATCTGTTCTTTATCCTATAGAAATCACTCTGTATGTCTTCTCAATATTACTGCATTGTAAGTTTTATATAATGGTATACTAAAATGATGTCACAAATGATGTTGAAGAATAAAGAACTCTATCACTTGCCTTTTATGAATTAAAAAATAGAATGTGATTTAATATTTTTTTAAGACAAAGGAATTTAGAATCTCCCATATTAAGAAACTCTACACATAAATTTTAGCTTAAAGATACATTAATGGCTTAGCAACAAAATCAAAATTACATATTCTACCAAAGAATAGAGTTGAGATGGTAACTATAAAAACCAAAATATACAACTGACTATACAGCATAAGCATAGCTGACGTAATAGAGCAGGAAAGGTTTTGTTTTGTACAAAATTTCTAGTGAATAACCACTTCCTTTTTAAAATCAGAAAATAAGAAAACCACAGACTTCAACAGCAAAGAAGAGTGTGCCTTTTGTACATAGAAATAACTTTATATGTGAAGTATTTAAATGGTTATTTTTAAGGCAAAAATAAATTGACTTATCAACACAAGATCCTATACAATACTTAGATCTTCTTTAAGTCCAACAGAATGTAGGCTTAAAGAAATTAGACTCCCAAACTGTTAATACATTGCTATTGTTACCTGACTTTCTTACAGCTTGGTGTATCAGGTTATTAATATTAGGCTCCTAAATTGAGATAATAAAAATTTACAAGTCAATCACATGATTGTTTGTGTGAACAAATGGGTTTTCAGTGTCCAGATATTGTTGAGGGATGGTTAGCAGCACAAGGCCACAATGCTGCAGAGTATCTCTGGCCTGAAGGAAGTGCTGAGTGAGCGGAATGGTATGTACGTTATCAGGTCCGCGTGACCTGGTGGCTGAACACTAGATGAAAACAGGAGGCTGAACATCTGGGCCTGGGCCCCCAGATAGGTTGTAACCAAGCCATAACAGAAGATACTAACCTATGTAGTGCCTAACCAATCATAGTCTAAAGAGATATTTATGCAGCCAACCATGTAGTGCCAAATATAGTAACCCTTGCATGGAAATGTATAAGAGAGCTACGCTGATACCAATAAAGTGAACAATGCTTTATCAATCATACTGATTGCTTGCATTCGTTCCCTTGGTGAAACCCCCCGCAAGATATGAGCTCAGGTACCTCAGGCTCACTGCAAAGTGGATGAGTGAGACAGCACCAGACCAGGATGGCAGCCTGTTACCAGAATTTCATCTGTGTAGCTGACATAAATTCACAAGCACATAACACTTCGAAAAAAAGTATCAAAGATGTTATCTGCCAGGTGACATCTCTCAGCAATCCAGAATGCCAAATTGTGCAAAACTGAAACCAAGAAATACAGAGCTATTTACCATTAAACAAAGCACTAAAGCATAATCTTCTAACTATGTGTACTCTAGCAACAGCCTTGGAACTCATCTGCATACTGACTAGTTGCATTCATCATCTTACACAAGTTTATACTGTATACCAGAAATCAGTTGCAATAGTTGGGCATAGCCATCCCAGGTTATGCTGCTTAAGACGCATAAGACATTCTCCTTGTGACTTTTACACATGGCTAAAGAAAAGAAGAACAAACACTGCTTGAAGAACTAATCTATCATCATTTGTTTCCACATGGCATTGTAACAGCACTGGGATAGGTGGGAGATAGGAAAGAGACCAAATTCAACTGCAAGAATTGAAAAAAATAAGTTCTACTGCACATGTAAGGGTGAGGAACTAAAAATTAAAAAGCAGCATTGGTTCTCTGAATGGCAGGAAAAGACTATATACACACACTGCACCTATCAGCAAGACTCTTTATAGCCAACAGAGAAAACCAGACACTTGGAGATTGCCATATAAGTAGGAAATGCGTGGTCCTCATTCTGTTCTAGTCACCATCAAGGAACTCCAGATACCTAGTTCAGACACGGATCTACTGGTTTTAACAGACAAGGAAGTGAATCCCACTGTGGATATCTGAAAAGTCCTTAAAATACACCAGAGATCACAATTGATCTTGAGCAATTGATTTCCTTTGCTTTCTTTTAGCAGCAAGAGAAATCTGTCTGTGTCAGTACATGTTCATACATTGGCATTTTGCTTTGACAGCTGACTACATCTAAGTAAAGAGTGCGAGATAATTCTCTCTGATCGGCTTTCTCACAGATGTATGGCAAGTCTACTCCTGTGAGAACCACTGGAAGAATGAGACATGTAACCTACCATCTAACGTTTTCATGCTTTTGGTGTATGTTTTTTTCAGTAGTTTTATGTGTGACAGAAATGAGAGCTGAGTTCTTGTTTTGTTAGGCCTTATTCCACTTATTCATACAAAGAAATTGTCTTTACAGAAAATAATACTCTCTACAAAGGAATGCTCTATAAATATGTAAAATATGTAGTAATATACTCCTATTTTTTTCCAAACAAAGACTGGTTGCAAACTCACTGGCTAAACTTCAGTCAGGTTCAGCAGCTAGAGGATTTCTCCTTCAGCTCAGTGAACACTGGTGTGGTAGAAACCTTCTCAATCACCTAATCCAAACCCCACATAATATGCTGAGTTCTAAGCATTAAGAAAATGTTTCTTGCATTTTCTAGGGAGAAAATATGTTTTTATGAGTGCTTTTTTTTAATTTTACTTTAAAAAAAGGGGAGCCCAATTTTGCCACTGAGAAGTATCACTGCAGCACCAGGATACTATCTGCTGCAATATTTCTTTCAAAAACCTTTTCCTACCCTCTTTTGGTTAGGGTTAGGGTTAGGAAAACCAGGTTAAATCTGGGTTAAAAAAAAAAGTGAGATGATCTGGCCCTATAAGGGTCCATAGTTTGCTTTTGGGGCAGCAAATAAAATGTCCAAATTTTATGGGAACCTGCCAAGAAATGCAGTAGTGCAGAGGAAACTGTCCAGGACCAGGCCTATGGTCAAGGAGCAGAACCCAAGTGAATATGCCAAAGGAAGCATAGATTTTGTTGATAGCTCTTTATGTATTTTTTTAAGATCCACTGCAAAATATTTCATGGTAGCAAAGACAACCTTTGCTGCCCACAGCCCTGAGAAAAGGAAAGCAGATCTGCCTTTCATTTGTTTTCATGAGATTAAAGATAAGCAACTCTCAAATATTTGTTTTGGCATTTTTTATAATCCTAAGATACTGTACACTGAAGTTCACAACACTAACTAGCTCTTCTGTGAGAAAGTATTTCCTGATCTCAAGCCATTTATTTCTTAGCCTCGTTTGGAGGAAAAGGTGTCCTGTTTGGGGAGTACACTCCTCCATGCTCCTCTGGCCTATACCTCTGAGTTCCAGGTTTTCTCACTGCTTATCTTTCACTGCAGACTTACACCATGTTAGGCAATGTTTCTGCAGAAATAAACTCACTTGTCCTTGATGCTATGTTTTCTCCTTTATATCCATAAGCTTTTTACACCTTTTACACTTCGTTTCTCAGTTCAGTTCAGTTCAGCAAGAGCGCTATTCCAGCAAGGCTGGTCCTATACAACGTGAAGATACATAGCTTTGAGGACTACATAAGACAGTGTATGTAAAGCATAACCAGCATTCAAAGGCGGTGAGACTTGAATCATGAAGATGGTCAGAAGGCTGGAGCACCTCTCCTATGAAGACAGGCTGAGAGAATTGGGCTTGTTCATCATGGAGAAGAGAAGGCTTCAGGAAGACCTTATAGCAGCCTTCCAGTATCTAATGGGGCCTACAAGAAAGCTGAAGAGGGACTTTACAAGGTCATGCAGTGATAGGACAAGGGGTAATGGGTTTAAATTAAAAGAGGTTAGATTTAGATTAGTTATAAGGAAAAAAATATTCACTGGGAGGGTGGTGAGGCACTGGCACAGGTTGCCCAGAGGAGCTGTGGCTGCCCCCTCCCTGGCAGTGTTCAAGGCCAGGTTGGATGAGGCTTTGGGCAGCTTGGTCTAGTGGAGGGTGTCACTGCCTTTTGCAGGGGGTTGGAACTAGAAGATCTTTGAGGTACATTCCAACTCAGGTCACTCCAATTCTATGAATTCTGGGTGATGCGATGGTTGGAGACCATTTTGGGCATTGCAATCACAAATCTGTAGTTTTTGATTCTTCGAGAAGTAAGGAGAAGAGTCTGCAGAACTGCTACCTTGGAATTACGGAGGGTAGACTTCGGCCTGTTTAGGAGACTACTTGATAGAGTCCCTTGGGAGACAGTCCTGAAGGGCAAAGGAGCCCAGGAAGGCTGGACATTCTTTAAGAAGCAAATCTTAAAAGTGCAGGAGCAAGCTGTATCTATGCACTGAAAGATTAGCTAGTTGGGCAGGCCACTGTCTTTGCTGAACAGAGCAGTTTTGCTGGAACTCAGAGGAAAAAAAGGAGAGCTTACAACCTTTGAAAGAAGGTACATGCAACTCAGGAGGACTACAAGAATGCAACATTGTGCAGTGAGAAAATTAGAAGGGCCAGAGCCCAAGTAGAACTTAATGTGGCTACTGCCATAAAAGAAAAAACAAACAACCAAACAATACCAATCTGTTCTAGAAATATGTTAGTAACAGAAGGAGGGCTAAGGAGAATCTCCATCCCTTACTGGATGCATGGGTAAACACAGTGACGAAGGATGAGGAAAAGGCTAACATATTTAATGGTTTCTTTGCCTCAGAACAGACCAATTGTTCCCCCAGCTACCTGCCCCTTGGAGCTGGGAGACATGGACAGGGAGCAGGATGAAGCCCCCATAATCCAAGGGGAAATGGTTAGCAACCTGCTACATCACTTAGATACACACAAGCCTGTGGAGCTGGATGGGATCCGCCCAAGTGTCCTGAGGGAGCTGGGGGAAGTGCTCACCAAGCCACTTGCCATCATTCATCAGCAGTCCTGGCTAACTGTGGAGGTCCTAGTTGACAGTGTTAGGTTTATGGTTGAACTTGATGATCTTAAAGTCTTTTCAGTCACCAATTATTCTATTATTGGTAAAAAAACTCCAGTTTAAGCAACATATGTTTGAATAAGCTCTGAGTTAATTCTAAGCCAGCATACTTTGGCAGCAGTGACTGTAATGAAGATCAGAGCTTCCAGATTTCAACCTTAAGGAAGTGAGCTTGCAAGTTAGTTCAAAGTCACCACTCAAGAACACACAAAAAAATCCCAACTAGAGATAAACCAGCCAACAATATTTGCGTATGTACATACACAGACAAAGATAACATCTCTAAATGAAGGTTTGTGATGATTTTCTTCTGTTCTGTTGGATCTGTAGCAACATTTCTCTTAAAAAAACTGTGTAAAAGACTAGTGTCTCAAGTTTAAAAAAGAAATTATATTTCACTCCGACTTTCCTCCAGGATGCACTCACAGTTCATTTTATTGCTTGAAAGCTCTCACATTGTGGGGTAAGTAAAACAGTGGTTGTCTTTAGTTCAACTAATTATGTTGCTACACTGAAAAGGGAAAAAAATGAGTGAGAAAATTGAGGACATCTATTTTCAGTCCTGTGCTAACCATACTGCCCTGGAAAGAGCTGAGATTGTTTTGTTATACTGACAATCTGAAATCCGGAGTTTGGAAAACAGTTGGGTAAATAGGAAATAGTCTTAAACTGATGAGTTTTCCAATCCCTTTCCATGTCAGTTCTATTTAACTGTAATTTGCTTTTCTCATTTTTTATTTCTCATTATACAGTGAAGTGGGACCCCATGCATTTTTAAACATACACAAAGTTGATCAATCATCTGGATAAACTAAAATAAGTTTTCTTTATCTAAGTGAAAAATTATTGGAAAGTAGGATGAAGGTTTGGCTCCTAATGGATGGTTGCTTGGCAACTTTTTCCTTTCTTTTTCTCCATACTCCCATAAATAATACATAAAAATATGGAAGTATGTCTGTTATCAATGGATATTTTTCTTGTATCTTCCTATTTTGACTTAAATTTTCTGTTATGATTATTTTATGCTATTAAGTTACCCTTTCTTTTACATTTATGTTCAACTGATTAACAAAAGTGTAATTTTCTCCCTTTATTAATTTTTTTTCTTTTTCTCACTATGTGAAGCTTGACAATTATACCAGAAAAACAAGACATAACAAAGCAAAACCAAAGCCAAATTCCAAAACAAAGTTGTTTCCTTCAATCAGTGAAAAGTCTCAGGAAACGATACTACTGGATGATCCTCTCCTACGATGGAGAATGTGGAGGAGGATTTTGCTGGAAAGGGGAAATGGAAGGGTATATTCTTCATATTTTTCTAGCAGGAAAAGTTGGATTTTCTGGAACCTTGAAAATAGAGAAATCCACCAGAAGATCGTAATACTTATGCTCATATAGCCATTCTGTACATTTACAGAATCACAGAACCTTAGGAGTTGGAAGGGACCTCAAAAGATCATCTAGTCCAGCCCCCCTGCCTGAGCAGGATCATCTAGATTAAATCGCACAAGAACATGTCCAGATTGGTCTTGAATGTCTCCAGAGGAGACTCTGCTACTTCTCTCAGCAGCATATATCTGCAGAACTTTTCTCTATATCCATACCAGTAATAAGTTCATCTGTTTTTGCTACTAATGGCTCACTATCAGAGCTATTCAAAATGTCTTGCAGAAAATTCCAAGGAAAAATGAGCTTAATCTGAGATTACACATTCTAAGGGAGATCGTGTATATCCTTCCATCTTAATTTCAGGTCCACCTGCCCCTAGATGTGGATCCACAGTAATTTCTCTGAGGATGACAGGCGGATGTTCACAAGAAAGAGAAGATGTCAGAACAGAAATGGGAATTAAAACTATAGAAGGGAGAGGACTCACTTGATAAATGTCTCTTCCATGTGATCAGAACTAGTGAAATCTGGCCCTAACTACATCAAGACTTTTACATTATCCATGTTAACAGATTATATTCAATCCTTTCTGACAGTGAACTGAAAGTAATATATGAAGGAACTCACATGCAACTTAAAAACAAGGTTTCTGTAACTCAAGTGTGATATATAAATAAGAACACTAAAAACTTTATGTTCCGTGTTTTGGATTTCTAGGCTTTTCAAGATTCTTTTGGGACTTTTCATAAATAAATAAAAAACCCTAAGACATTTTAAACTTTAAAAGATGACACAATCTGAATGTTGGTCTAACTCCTCACATCCTTTTGATAAAAAACATTAAGAAAATCATGAAAGATCAATATATCTATAACCGAGAAAAAAAATAACATCAATTACTCATAATTATTATGTGAAACATTTGAAAGCTTCTTAGGAAAGTAAAAATTTCAACAGTCCTGAGATTCTCTGCATTTTTGGAGAAATGATGGAATTATCATGTGTTTCTAATTATGTTTGCAGATATTGCAAAATAACTAAAATGTATTTTAAGAAAGAATGGAATAATAACAGTTTCCACATCTTCATTCTAAGATGTAGGCTTTCTATTTATAACAAAATATTATGAATATATGTACTGTTGTTAACATATAGAATTAACCCAACATTTTATTTATTTTTTATTTCAAGCATTTGAAGGGTCTCCTCAAACAAGTCTTTTGCTTCATCATACCAGACAACAGAAGAATATCAAGGGATCAACTTGGTTTTTTATATACTTGGGATTTCAGTATAGTATTAACCACTTGCTAAATGGCTCTTCTTGGAAGTCTGCTATGAGAGGTTTGGAATTTTCTGTGTTGTTTATTTGAAGAGCTTTTCTTACCTCTTTTGGATAATATTTAAATGTTTAAGCATTCAGGGGAAAAAAAAGTGTAAGTGCTCCTCTTTGAAAGAAAGACCTTGTCAAAACCCTCATTGAGTCCACACTGTTTGGAAGCTTACAACACAGCTCAAGTGTGTCTGGGGAAAAGGCAACATTGAATCCCGTTGACATTTCAGGGGTTATTTCTACATTGCAGGAGGCCAACAGGTATAAGCATGCACAACCCATGCTATGAAACATTTCTATCCATATTTCTGGCTATGAGTCTCCACAGAATCTATTTCATCCTTTAGAAGAGTTGAGCCAAGGCTATCTGATGGTGTTTCACCCTGTGCCTGGTATCTACAAATTATCTAGCCAAAAGCTTGGACTCATCATAGTGTTGGGAACTGAAACTTTCTCCTCAAGTTCACCTCACAGAAAGCTCATAACTGAAACAGAACTGTCTATATAGAAATGGAAAACAAGGAGCATCTAATCCAGGTCCTCCACAATACCCCTGTCATGAAGAACTGATACGATGGTAATAATAAACTGAAGAAAAATGCCGCCTGGTATAGTCCTCTAAATGCCCAAATATAATATTCTATATTGTTCTCAATTCATGGGGATATCTATAACTTTTCATTGTTTCTGAAGACCATGTCCTGTCTACTTCAAAATGGGACATCCAAAATTGAAGGAAAAATATTTAAATCTATAGAGGTATTATCTGTACTCTCTGTGGCAAAAGATTTATCCTAAAAAACCCACTAAACAAACAAAAACTGACCTAAAAACTACCATTCCTGATGCCAGAAAATTTAAGGGTTTTAAGGACTTCTGTAACAATCATCTCATCTGATTTCCTAAACAATACACGGGAGTTTTTCCCATCTTTACCACATTTGCTACAGGGTTTGTCATACACAATTTTCCAGAATGTTTCATTTACATATTTTTTATTACAACATATAATAAAGCTGAAAATAAACTCCATGCAATGCAAGAGCATAGTCAGAAAAATTAAGGGTAGAAGGAAGAACCTCTCAATGCCATTTAGTACAACCTGCTGCTCAAAGCAGGGATAACTTCAAAGTTAGACCAGGTTACCTCAAGGCCCTGTCCTGTCAAGCTGTGAAAATGCAGTGACTGAATAAGGATGCAGTGGTTGAATAAATATGGCCTCAGATAAAGGATAGCCTCTACATTCTGCTGAGGTACCAAGAGATACTGACCTCCTTACTTTGTGTCACTTGCTTATTTTTTTCAAGCCTCTAGATTTAAGAAGTGTAAGGAAAGCAAAAAGAGATGCCAGAATAGAGGATAATAATTAGTGTATTTAAGATTCTAATACTTTTTAATAATAAAATTTAATTAAATTATTTCAGATTGCTTTCTATAATTTATAAGGAAGAAGAAACATCCACAGTGAGGCTTTTACTTGCCTTTCACAATAATGGGAGCTAAAGATGACTAACTCAGACTATGCGCCAGATGTTTAGATGACCTAAACTCTGTTTTTCATGTAAAACATTGTATTGAAATTTATATAGGCCCAATAAATACAATAATTATACTGTTTATTCACTCATTTTTCAATATGCCTCAAATATTCATACCAGGTTATAGAAGACTAGCACTTCCAAATTTATGTGCTTGAGCACATATTTCAAAGTATTTTAAGACAAGAAGATAATAACACCGTAAATATTTAGTTACCCCATAAATTGCAGTCGTCAGTATTTCAGTGCAATTCTGCATTCCATTTGGTAGATTGGGAAACATTTAAAGTCCAGACAGGAATAGCTACACTGCAGATACTTAGGGAGACATGCCTTGTTTAAGGAATTGGTCATTATTCCAGGAAAAGATTATAATCGTAGAAGAGGAAAAAAAAATGCGCACTACAATTTTTAAACCATCATTTGAATTAAAAACAAGGTGGAATCCATCTCATCTGTGAGTACACATACACACACACAATGAAAGCCAGGAGATTTTGTAGAATAAGTAAGCTAAGTCCCCAGAAAAAGCACATTTATTAGCCTTTCAACCAGAAAAAGTTTTATCACCAAGCTTTTTCTGTATTTAATTTCGGTAATAAACAACCTTAACTGAACCTGATAGGCTATAAGTTGCACAAAAGCATACAAACATGTCAAACTCCCCTTCTGTTCTCTCCTCAGGTTTGTGATGAGTACAATTATAACACAGTTACATTTGTATAATATCACATATATGTGTATATTAATGTAATAATGTAATAATATATATTATATACAATAT
>VXBZ01008421.1:47231-59047 GCA_013399135.1 Heliornis fulica | reverse complement strand
CAAGAAAGATGGGGAGAGGCTGTTCAGTAGGGCCTGTTGTGACAGGACAAGGGGTAATAAAGGGTTTAAAATAGAGGGAGGGAGATTTAGATTGGAGATTAGGAAAAAGTTCTTTCCTGTGAGAGTTGTGGAGCACTGGAAGAGGTTGCCCAGGGAGGTGGTGGATGCCCCATCCCTGGTCATGGTGTTTGCCTCCTTACTAAAGAGTTTGTTTTCCTTGCAAGCAGCCTGAGGAGGGAGTGAAGGTGTTCAGGTCACCACTGGTCACTGCCGGGGCTGCGCTTGCCTGTCCCTGCCAGCTCACCATCGTTGCTATAAATGCAAATTTATGGAAATTCTGTATGATCATGCCATCAAATGTCACTCTCTGTGTCTGCTGCCTCTGTGGGTGCACGTGCTGGGGTAGGGGGTTGTATCGACCTACAGTCACGGCATTGGGGGCACAGGCGGTGCTGGAGGTGTCTTATTTGGGATGGTGCAAGGTGCTTCTGACACCAGCCCCTTGCTCATGTCCTGCTTGTGTCCCCTTGCAGTGGCTGCCTGCTCACAGTTGGGGGTGTGAATGAAGGGCTCTGGGAGGCAGCTTTCTGTCTTCCCTCGCAGCGCTGGGGTGGTGGCAAGGGGAGAAGACCCCAAACCTGGCAGCAATGAGCTGTCCATGTGCCACTCCCCAAACAAGTGTGTTCCCAGAGCCTGCATGGATGTACAGCAGGATACAGCTCATCCATGGTGAGTCACAGGCACTGATGGGGAAACGTGGGCTCTGCAGGAGTCAGCTCCCTCCGAGTGAGCGGGGATGGGGGTTCCCTCCCGTGTCCATCGGGGCAGAGCCCCCATGGGATGAGCCTCTGACGCCACCAGGCTCCATCCTACAGTGTTGTAGTCAATTATGCTGTAAATCCCACCAGCAATAACATCAAGTTGGTGTTTACCCCCATCACTCCTACAGGAAAGCTGTTCAGTGATCTGTTTGCTCTCAAGGCAAACAAATTTTCCTCTGATTTCCAGCCTCGATTCCCGTCCGTTTGATTCTCTCTTGTTCTTGTCCCAGCAATATCCTTTACCTTAAAGACCTCAACTCTGCTGGTCTTTGCTCCTGGTACACGTGTGGAAGCAGAGCATCACCCCTCAGTGGGCCTTTCCTCAGGGTGATCATGTCACCACCGAGACCCTGGCACAGCAACTGCCAGTGACAGGGTCAGAGCAGATCCTGAGGGGAGGCTGCATTAACCACGGGGTGTTGGTATTGTCCTTCAGTGCCCTGGAGGAGGTTTCTGACCTTTTGGTACGAATGCCAAACCACCTGGACAGGGCAGACATGTGATTTTCTGCCAAAGGGATGGAGTTTTCCATCCTTTGTCCTCAGAATGTACCACTTGGCAGATGCTTTGTGGTTCGGATGAGGCTGCTTTTGCATTATGCTTCCATGGGGCTTGAAGTGATCAATAAGAGCTAGAAAAAACATTGTCCTAGAAATCACATCAGTATTCTTTGCTGTTTGCTGTGTACAGTGTCTTTTCCTACTGACAGGAAAGATGAGGAGTACAGACATTTGAAAACAAGTAAAAATTTGCTGAAATGTACCCAACCAGCTTAATCATTTTTGGGAGGGACGAGTATCCAAAGGATCTAAAAATCCAAATACCACCTTGGGTTATTTCATTGTCTTTTGCTGGCAGGGAACACAGATCCCAGTTATGGAGATAAACCCACAAACCAGGTCAGACTCTTTATTTTGTGAATCAGGTGAAAGCCTCAGTGCAGCATCTTTCCACACATCTGCTGGAGGACTTTGAGTGCTGCAGATGGGCTGAGGGGAGTTCAAAACACGAGTGCAGGGAGCCTGTAAATCTTCTGACTCAAAGGCTGGCTTGTCCTCCCAGTTCAGACCAGCCAGGTAAAATGGAAAAGTCTGTGGTCTGTGTAACTTGTTAGAAGTTATTGTTGCTTTATTCCTGTCTCCCATCTGTTTGACAGCTACGTGATGTGTAGCCCATGGCTGTCGTGCAGCCTGCGGCGGCCGGACGGAGTTGGGGCAGAGCAAAGGGGCTCGCTGTGAGCTTGTTTGAAAAGGCAAAAGTGCTTCTTGGGGTGGTGCCAGGTGATCCTCTGGTGTTTAAGGTCAGGATGAAATAAACCATGACCCTGGCTATGCTCAGGTTCCAGCAGCTGCAGGAACACTTTGCTGCATACTGGAAGCAGAGGGCTGTGGCCATACTGGACCCTTGAGACACGTGCTGCTCTCTTGGATTTGCTGTTAGTGCCCTGTTTGCTTTGGGAGGAGTGTTAAGTGCAGGTTACTCTTAGTAGGTACATGAGATGCTTGAAGATGCACTGATAAAAGATGCAATATTTGACTGTAATTCTGATGCCAGAAATACCTTGGTGGGTAAAGGCAAGGCTGGACCCTGTGTACCCACTTGCTGGGTGGAACTACCCACCCCAGGCTGGCTCTGGGGGAGGAGCAGAGCTTGTCCATAGGCAGAAATGCTGTGGTGTGGCCTGGAACCCACCAGAAAGCACCAGGCTCAGCAGCAGCTGGGCACTGGGGTCCCCATCACATGAGCCAGGCCACCACGAGAGGCAACATCCGTGTCTTGCTTATGGGTGAAGAGCACCTGTAAAATGTTCCAGTGTTGGGATGGAGCTGTAAAAGCTGAACTGACACTGAGCAGAGGGAAACAGCCAGGCTGGGATAAATACTGTCCTGTAACTTGAATGGAAACATCTGTGCTGCAGCACAGCACCATCCTGCAGAGCAGCACCGTCCCACGGAGCAGGTGATGATGCCAAAGTCCAGGAGTGCTGAGGAGCATCACGCTGTCCCCATGCCACCTGTGTGTGACAGCCCACCCAGCACCCTTCCTGCAGGGAAAAGATGGCAGTTGTCCCTCTGCTGAGCCCCAGACGGGTCCTTCAGCCCAGGCAAAGCCCATCTGCCAGAGCAGGTTTGGAACCACTGAGCTGTGTCGGTGGGTGCTGGGCAGAGACACCCATGAGGTGAGAAGGGCTGAAATAGCCCAGGATGTACATTGGGCAAAAAAAACCCCAGCTGCTTTGTAGAATTCAGGATTTCTTTTCTGGCAGACTTAAAACAACCACATGATGTGTTGTTGCATGATAACATCAGGCTACTCACCGGCAGTAGACACGAAAAGGATTCGATCTTTTGGAACCTGGTGTGCTGCAAGCAAATTCACACTCATTTTTACCTCCCTCCTGTGCTTTTCCTGCCATCTCCCGTTGGCTGCTGTGACATGGCATGAGGCTGCAGCCCCTGGCGTGGTGCTGCATGTCCTTGGGCTCCCGTGGCAGCTCTGCAGGCTGGTGGCTTTCACCAGTGCCAGGGTGAAGGGCTGAAGGGCCAAGTGCCATGATGTGCAAGACACTGAGGTTCAGCAGTCACTGCTGCAGACACTGAATGAGCAGGTAGCCCAGGGCCACCTTCATAGTCAGTAAGGCTTTAAAACCAGAAATGAACACTTAGACATCCCTTAGAGCCCCGCAGAGCTGGGTGCTGCTGGGTGCTGCTGGGTGCAGCTCTCCAGGGTTCACTGGGGAGCGCTGTGGATACTCGGGTTTGTCCTTGTGTTACTCCAGGGACAGACCCGGGCTGCAGAGGCAGCACTGCCAGCTCAGGGGTCTGCCTGGCACTCTGGGTGCTGGCAGCAGGGACAGCCACTGGGAGAGGCAGAAGGTGATTCCCCATCTCCCCACGCAGGGAGGCTGCAGGCACTGGCAGGGGGCTCTGGTCACTCGGCCTCTGTTGAACAAGAGCTGCTCCCAAGAGTCACCTTCTATATTCAGAGTTAACAAAGTCAAATAAACATAGAGTTTTGCTTCATGATACACACAGAGGCTTAATAACATGTTCAGCAGCAGATGACAGGTTGTATTACAAACACTTGAGTAAGTGCTGCTGGGTTTTCTGTGCCAGGCAGCTGCGAGCCACGGATGGGGCCCTACGGAGCTGGGTGCCCGTATGTCCACGGCTGTCCCCGCTCTGGAGACAACCTTACGAGCCACATGAAGGACAAACCTGGCAGAGGGACTTGTGCAGAGGGAACTTGCCCCTGAGAGCAAGATTTTCCCCTTGGTGGGAAGTCAGGAGGAGAAAGAAGTGTAGGGATAGCTGTGGTGCTGCGAGTGGTCAGCATCATGGAGCCTTGGGGACAGGGAGGGCCAGGCCCAGGGGAACCAGAGGGAGAGGAGCTGGGGGGCACAAATCCTTCCTGGGGAGGGGGGAGGCCCTGGCACAGGGTGCCCAGAGAAGCTGGGGCTGCCCCTGGATCCCTGGCAGGGTTCAAGGGGTGGATGGGGCTTGGAGCAGCATTGGCTGTGGGGGGTGCCCCTGCCCATGGCATAGGGGCACTGGGGGGTCTGAGGACCCTTCCAGCCCAAACCAGCCTGGGGGTCTGTGGTTGTGGGCATCTCCATCAGCTGTTGGTGTGCTCAGCTCAGCGTGCCCACCGTGTGCCCAGTCCTGTTTCGCTGAGTGCTGATGGTGTCAAGCACAGACCTTTCCATCTGAAAAATCATTCAGAAAACCCAGCAAGCTGCTCTGCTAATGGGAAGCAGGTGCAGAAAGCGAGAGAGCAGCGAGCAGCAGTCCTGCCTATATGGGGCTGAGCATGTAAGAAACAGCATTTTTCATTGCTAATGGTGTTAAAAACTCAGCTTAATGTCTCAGGGAGAAACAGGGCTCTTGTGGTTACAGAGGATCTTTATAAGGAGCAGAGTCTGCCCAAATGTACCAAAATACTGTAGTTGGGAACAGCACAGGGAAGGGGGTACTGCAGATAGATCAGGAGTAGTGCCCTGAGGAGTGAGCCTGGGAAGGCAGAGCAGATGGTAAACCCTCTTGCAGAGTCAGTGCTGTCATCCTCAGGAAAAGTGTAAATTCCCAACATAAACAGCAGTACCCAGGCCTGGGCTGACAGACTGCATGTGTCTGGCCTTGGGTTCTGTGGTACAGACCCAGAAACAAACCATGGGCCACACAGCTCTCCTGGGAACTGTTTGACTTGCAGTGACCAGTTGGAGAGGGGCCAGAGGAGGCCACAAAGATGCTAAAGGGGCTGGAGCACCTTTCCTACGAGGACAGGCTGAGAGAGTTGGGGCTGTTGAGCCTGGAGAAGAGGAGGCTCCGGGGAGACCTTCTAGCGCTCTGCCAGGACCTCAAGGGGGCCTACAAGAAAGATGGGGAGAGGCTGTTCAGTAGGGCCTGTTGTGACAGGACAAGGGGTGATAAAGGGTTTAAAATAGAGGGAGGGAGATTTAGATTGGAGATTAGAAAAAAGTTCTTTGCTGTGAGAGTGGTGGAGCACTGGAACAAGTTGCCCAGGGAGGTGGTGGATGCCCCTGGATCCCTGGAGACGTTCAAGGCCAGGTTGGATGAGGCCCTGAGCAACGTGATCTAGTTGGGGGTGTCCCTGCTTCTTGCAGGGGGGTTGGACTGGATGACCTCTGGGAGTCCCTTCCAACTCTAATCATTCTATGATTCTATGACTGTTCAAACCACTCTGAGTTACACCCAAACCGTGTCACAACCCTGGTTTTCATTTTTTCTGCCAAGCTGTTCCCCATTCCAAGGCTGCAGGTGGGCAGTGCTGCTCCAGGGACGATGTGTCTCTTCCTTACTGCTACTCCACCAAACAGTTTTGTGCCCAGACCCCCTTGCAGAGGTGGATCAGAGAGCTGAAAGCCCAGTTTGTTGGGTAAGTTGGAGGCAGCATCTTCTGTATTTCCATGTGGGAAGGAGCAGGGCTGGTTTAGGGTTGATTTAGGACTGGTTTGATGGGAACAGGTCCTCATGCACACTCCAGGGAGCCGGGTGGGCACAAAGACATGATGGGAGGTCCCGCAGCAGCGATGCTGCCTCCAAAGGCTTTGAGGGGACTGGATTTTCCCCTGTGATAAAGGACTGTGTTATGTTTTGGTGTAGAGAAATCACAGTCAGTACTGTAAAGCTGCTGGGGTTTGCTGTTATTAATTTTCTTTGCTTCTCAGAATGAGATGTGAAACCTTGTTGTGCGTGGCTCCTCCTGTCTTGCCTCTGCTCCTTACCGTGGTGCAGTGGCATCATCCCAGAGGTCCAAAGCAAGTGTCCCCTTAACCGCCTGTGGGATCGAGCTGCAGCTCCCGCCTGCCACCTGCTGTCTCCTTCTTTGCTCTTCAACCTTATTAAGATCCTGGTTAATTAAAAAAATGGAGAGGGACAAAGGAGATGGAGCTGCGGCTGCCCCATCGCTTGCACTGATGGCCTTGCTGCTGAGGACCGCTCTGCAGCCACCCCACACCTCTCCCCTGCCCACCTCAGCTCCTCAGAAGCCCTTGGTGGTCTCCAGACACGCTGTCACCCCAAAACTGTCCCAGCACTTGGAAACATTGTGTGAATAAACCTGGCAACACACGCTGGGAAACGGTGTCAGCTCGGCTTGCTGGAGCTCCCAAGACTGTGTGGAGACGGGATCTCCTGCGTGGCACAGGGATTTATGTAACTCACCTTGAAGCATCCATAGGGACATTAGACACCAGGTTTGTGACATGTGTGTCGAGTGATGCAGTTTTCAGTCCCAACAGTGCACTCTGGACACCCACTCACTCGTGCAGGAGCCCCTGGGGTCGGCACACAGGCAAGGGAAAGGAGAGGCACCTCACAGGGGATCGCTGCGCTCTGGGCCAGAAATATTTCATCCACCCTCCCCTCTTGTGGACATGGGCTGAGAAATGAGTGTAGAGCACACACCAGGCTGATTCTCTGGCCTCTGGAGGTGGCTGTGTGGCTCCACTGCTTTGGTGACCCTGTGCCATCGTTGTTTCACAAATAGGGCGCCTTGACTGAAGCGCTCTTGCTTGGGGATGAGCAGCAAAGCCAAGTTTAGCTTTTTCCTCCCGAGGCTGTTGCAGTGGTGCTTTGTACTTTGCCATCCTTATTTATAACTTGACAAATGAAGCTTTATTTTCCACTTGTGTGAGGACTCTGGGGTGCTGCAAACTTTGGAGAGGTCCCTTAGAGTCTGCGGAGGGCTCTGAACATGACGCCACGCTGATGATTAAGTTTTTCCAGCAGAGCTCATCAGTTAACTTCTAATGAGAAAAATTAGTGGAAAATGCAGCTCTGAGAGGGGGAGCTTCACAATCTAACTGCAGTTCTTACCAAGTTCAGCAAATGTTTGTTTGGGAGATGTTTTTTTGCATCAGGATGCAGTTCCAGATGGGCTGTTGTAGAAACCAAGAGTGGGAGAACTTCACGTGGAGCAGAGATTTGGAAAACACACGGTTACACTCTCACTCTACATCTCTCAGACCTCATTCTCCCAGGGGAAATAATTTCCCATATTTGACTTCTTGTAACTGTAAAAAACCCACGACAGCAGAGCCTTAGGCCATCCTGGTGGACATCTTGGCCAAGGGAGTGCTTGTCCACGTGAGGACACTCGTGGCACAGATGACTGCAAACTCCTGGTTAACCTTGGCTTGTTGGGGGCAGTTTTCTGTTAACCACATGGCTGAGCACGTGGTTGGCTGAGTGCTGGATCAGGCCCAGGGGATGGAGAACCAGATGAGGGGGCTGGCTGGCTGCAAGCAGAAAGGAATCAACCCACCTTTCCAGCTGGATTAGCTGTAATCCCAGGCACTGGCACAGGGACCATGGGCTGCACACACGGGGTGGCTCCAAGCTGGGCATCGTCCTGTCACAGCCTGAGTGTCACCAGCTCGTCCCAGCATGAGCTGCAGGTGCAGTAGGACTCTGAAAAACCTGGGCAGTTCAGATAAATTGTTCCCCAGGGAGCTCTGCCCTTGCCAGGGTTTAACCTCTCCCACACACATTTTGCAACAGGATGAAACTGCTTTATTTTTCTAATGAGCCTGTGTGTTACTTCCAGATCTACTGAGGTTTTGCTGGTTTGTGGTTTTTTTTTGGTTACTTTATGCATCTCCAGGAGCACTGGAAAACAATGGGGATCTTCCCTGCCACCATGCTCAGGGGACATCTCTTGACTTAACACGAGTTGTGTCAGGCAGCAGGTGGGGGATGGAGAACTGTGTGGCAGGGATGGCAGCTCGATGTGGCCACGTGCCCAGCTGAGTGGGGCAGCTAAGGGCAGTCATCAAGCACCTTATATAAATTGGGAGAACATCAGGAACAGGGAGAGGCCCTGGTGGGAGTGAGGACTCGACTCCCACTGTGAGATGGAGCCTCAGGCTTCCCAAGTTGAGAAAGCAGCGGCACATCCCTTGGCTCAGCTGGAACGTGGTCATAAATGTTGTATTTATATCAGATCCAAGTGCCTGGGCAAAGGAGGCACCTTTGGCCTCCTTTGTTTTCAGGGTTTATGAGAGGTGTCACTTGCTAAAGTGTCCTGAGTGACTTCAGCCACAAAGTTGCAGCCACCACCTTACGAAACTGTAGGAAGGTGGGTGTGTAATGGAAATGGTGACAGAAAGTTTGGGGATTTTTTTTTAATTTTTAATGTATTTTAAGCAGTCCTCCCTCTTGCAGCCTTGTTTGAAACTCACTGAACTGGTATCTCAAATGGCTGAGAAATAATCCTGGAAAGAGACTTGGGCATCCAGCTCACAAAGCTGCCAAGTCCTCACTGACCTCAGGGGGTTTCACAAGTTCGCTTCCAGAGTGACCGGGCCCGGGTGGAGGATGGTGACATGTCACAGCTCCTTGTCACAGCTCCTTTAGCCCCTGTTGCACTGGCAAAGCTCACAGTGAGGTTTGGTGAGTGGAACCTCCTGCCTTGTGCAAACACTGTGGCACAGGGAGAGCTTCCAGGCCTGTGGATGGTGTGTGGCTGCTGCGCTGGGAGCGACAGGAGCTGTGCTGAGAGGAGCAGAGCTCCAGGAATGGGGTCTGAGCAGATGTAGTCAGGAAAGAAGCCTTGAGGGCACATATTTCCTACACACAGATGCCAGCAAGAGGCTCCAGTGAACCAGTAGCCCCGTGTCTCCATCCCGAGTAAACATCTCACGATGTGTGAGCAGCGTCGGCGTGACGCGCTTAGGACAGTCCAGCACCACTCACTGAGAAGCATCTCCTGGCAGACACGTGTGACACAAATGTCTTTTGTTCCCAGCTTCGATGTGGAGAATGGCCCCTCCCCAGGTCGCAGCCCGCTGGACCCGCAGGCCAGCTCCTCGTCAGGACTCGTGCTGCACACGACCTTCCCGGGCCACAGCCAGCGCAGGGAGTCGTTCCTCTACAGGTCCGACAGCGACTATGACTTGTCACCAAAGACCATGTCCAGGAACTCGTCTCTCCCAAGTGAACAGTAAGCATACATTGTGCTCACGTTGTGTTTTACAGCTTTGTGTGGCCTCCTGTAATCCCCAGAGCTCTGTTACAGGGTGGTACTCACATTTCACCAAGTGCCCAAGGAGGTCCCTTTTATGGTGACTTCCATCATGACTTCCATCCCCACAACCCATCCTTGAAGTATTCTCCTTTCCTCCATGATTTCACAGAAGAGCTTTCAAATCCCTACCCTGAAAGAACAGAGAAAATTTTTGCATTTTACCCTTCCTGCTACGAGGTCTCCACGTGGGATTTCATTTGTGGTGTGAAGTGCTCACACCTCACTTGAGGAGTGAGCCTGGGATGTGCTCAGGGCAGTGACCTCTGCAAGCTGCCCATGTCCCCACTGGCTCTGCCATCAGGAGAGCCCAACCCAGCGCTTGGTGATTTTCTGCCCTCTCTTTTTTCCATTATACTCTCACCACACATTCTCAGAGCCTGGTTAACATCATCTCTGCTTCTTCTTAAGTAGGTAACGCTCCATTAGCCTGGACAACAGAAATGTGACTTCTTACATTCACAGTGTTACTCTCCTCCACCCTGTTTTCTGTCACGGGTTGTTTGTTAGAGCTGAGCGGAAAATGCGCCGTGAAGCCGAGGCAGATGCTTGAGTTTGTGAGGATCAATAGACACAGAGCGTGGAGCTTAGAGGAGTGTCCTGGATTTGTGACCCTTTTATTTTAAAAGGCACAGATTAAAGTTTTTAAGTGTCCATTAAGCTATAAAAAAAAGTGCTTATAAAAAGGGTTTGACTGTTATGAAAGCCCTGTAAGTTTTGCAGAGTAATCTAAGTGTTAGTGAGGTCCACCAGGGGGATTCTCCTGAGAGAGAACATCCCCCCTGTTAGTTAACATTTAGTAAATATTTACCAGAGACAAAATAACCACTCCAAGTTATGCAAATACCATGTTTTGCATAAAGGGTGGATTTTAACAGTTGCCCACAGTTCCCAGCCCTGTGCTGGAGGTGCAGCTGTGCTGGGGTGGGGAGAGCCCTGTCCAGCTGCACCCACCACCCTCATTTCCCCCACCTTCAGGGCTGCCTGCAAGTGTCCATTTACTACAGGCATCAAGACTCCTGAAGCACTTGGAGGAGCCAGCATCTCACTGACCTGCTTTTGACATCAGTGTTGAGGCAGCTTTAATTAAAATGCAGCTTTAGCAGCACCCAAAAGTGAGTCTGGACAAATGGACATACTTTGTGGCAGCATAACCAAGGAGAACACCCTTTTGAAAGGGTCCCATGCTGGTGGGTGCCTCTGTAGAGGTGCCTGTGGCACCCTGCATTGGATCACCTTGCTTCCAGGTCTGTGCTGCACAGCAGTAGCAGCAAATAGGTAATTCATACAGGATTTTTTTTTAAATGCACAAGTGTAATGTATAACAGCACCCAAAAAAATCCCTTGTATTGATGGTGATGGTGTATTTTTCTCAGAACTTCTGTTCAAAACTTCCATGATGAAAATGGCCAGACAAAAGCATCTGAATAACATTAAAGGCTGTGACAGAGGTCAACAAAAGCCAGGAAATTCAAAGCTGACCTTCCCCTGCACTGTTATGGTGTATTTTCCACCACGGTACCAGCGTGCTGCCTTTAGCTTTTGAATTTCCTGCTTTTTATTGCCCAGTGTTACCAATCTGAACACTCCAGACACATTGTTTTGGATGTACACCATGAGACCTTTCCATTAGGAACAGTTTTTATGTAGTGTTAAATAATCACTGCATGGGTTAGTGTTGTTTTTTGGGTGGGTTTTTTTGTCATGGGCACTGCCTAGGTAAACCTCCCTCTGTAAAATGTTCTCTCTCTGAGTAAATTTACACGTTTTCTCCGTTTCTCCCTAGGCATGGGGATGACCTGATTGTCACACCTTTTGCCCAGGTGAGTTGACAGCCTGTTGACCTCTCAAATGAAAAAAAAAGAAATAAATCTACAACATTAAGAGAAAATAACGTGCTCTGGTTCCCTCCCTCATAGGTGCTGGCGAGCCTGAGAAGCGTGAGGAACAACTTCACCCTCCTCACCAATTTGCATGGCACCTCCAACAAGTAAGCACGTGGGGTTTCGTTCTCTTACAGCTCCCACGTAGCTGGGAATGGGGAGGGGGTGTCTAACACTTAGACAGGCTGGAAAGATGGAGGGGGGGAAATTTAATGATTTAACAAGGACAAGTGTGGGGTCTGGCTTCTGGGGAGGAACAACCCTAGGGACCAGGATAGGTTGGGGTCTGGCCTGTGTGAGAGCAGTGCAGGTGAGAGGGACCTGGGGGTCCTGGGGGACAGTAGGATGGCCATGAGCGAGCAATGTGCCCTCCTGGCCAGGAAGGCCAGTNCAGAGGCACAGGATGGTGCAGTTCACACACGATGTTCTAAAGAACTTTGTCAGTGCTGGGCTTGGAAGGGAGATCACAGAATCACAGGTGGGAAAATACCACTGAGACCATCGAGTCCAACCATCCCTGTCCTCTCCTGACCCATCTCCCTGGCACCTCATCTCCCAGCTGGTCACT